>WJFA01000019.1:0-125686 GCA_009870155.1 Pseudobourletiella spinata | reverse complement strand
GCCTGGTACGATGAGCGCTGAAGGAACGTTCCAGAGTTCCGCTCCGCCACGTAGAACATTCGTTAGCAATTCATTAAGCGTTAACAAAACGACACTCATAAGTCATTCCCATGGCACACAGTTCATTTATGAGAATTCCCACTCATCACACTGTCCCCGTCGCCAAAACGTCATGACGAGGACGAGATCAAATTCAACAGTTCATTCTGGAATCCTCCTCCTTACGTTTCCGCCGCAACACCGGGGCAATGCGTATCCTGTGAATGGGGTTGCGTCTGCGACACAACGGCCTTGGGGCGAGGGGGTGCAGAACAAACACTTGACGTTGGGATAAGATGAGGAGGGCCAACTACCATCAAGGAATACTGTGACTTAGATTTAATTACTTGCAGTTCAAAAAATTGACAATTAACATAATGTTATAATACAATATCTTTTACGATAATAAAACTCGTCGTTCTTAGTTTAGCGCCTCAATCCTGCACTAATCACATGGCATATACCTACGTCGAGGGTTTTTATTTCACCGCTGGTCGAGGTATACGGCTGGGACACAGTATATACATACAGGAGATACGAGTGGTACATTAGTGTACATATAAGTGGTCAAGCGGTGGTGCGATTGGGCTGTCACACGGCATGTACATACTCATCGGGGGTACGATTGGGACATTGCGTATGCATATAACTGGTCAAGCGGTGATGGCATTGGGCTGGGACACGGTATGTACATAGATATCGTGGGTACGTTTGGGACATTGCATATACATATTTATGGTCAAGCTGAAGTCGGGGATACGAGATGCGACTGGCATACTGCTCTCTACTTCTTGCCAACCTGACACAAGACTGCCTCTGTTGCTTACATGAACGTCATAATCATGAACCAGCCAAGACTGCCATCTATTGAAATGAGCTCATACTTCTTCAACCGTAATGCCCATACTTTTACCACAGCATCAAGCCACGTGACCAACTGACATCTCATTCCTCTGCTATTCACTGCGTTAATTCTGATGCAGAAACGCTTTCTCCTGCCTCTACTGCAATTCAACGACCTCACAGAGTTATTCAAATTTCGTGAAATTTATCTTTTCCCGCAATTGTGTGCTACATTCGTGTGGTAAGTTTTACGTTTTTTGCATCATTAGTTTTAAAACGTTATTCAAATTGTTGTCCTCCATTGCGTACTACATCCGTGTGGTAAGTTTTAGGTTTTTTTGCATCATTAATTTTAATACGTTATTCTAATTCTAAGCTGTCCTTTCATTCGGTGTTACGATGCCCCGTGATAAAATATTGAACAAATTGTATGCAATAATCATTCAAACTGATACAATTCTGTAAAACCCTATGTACTACTGCATTCCATAAAATGCTACAAGGAATCAGCAGTAAATAAATTAAAACACCAACGTTGCGTTTCTAGATTTCGACCCATATATGTCGTAATTATCATCAGCATCATACCATGAAATGTAGCGGATCATATGTGGGAGTCTTGGCAACCTTGACATGACGGGGTTTCTTCCACCATTGAAGCGTGCGGCCGCAATTGTGATTTTTGTGAGAAAATGTGGACCCGAATGTTGCGTTTCTAAGTTTTGACCCATTTATGTCCAGATTATCATCAACATCATACCATGACATTTAGTGGATCATAAGTGGGAGGGTCTTGGCAACCGTTACATGACGGGGTTTCCTCCACCATTGAAGCGTGCGGCCGCAATTGATTATTGATTAAATTATTGATTGAATTATTGATTTTTGTGAGAAAATGTGGACCCGAATGTTGCGTTTCTAAGTTTTGACCCATTTATGTCCTGATTATCATCATCATCACACCAAAAATGTAGTGGAACATGTGTGAGATTTTTGGCGATCATGACACCATGGGATTTCTTCCGCCATCGAAGCGTGCAACCGCAGTTATGGTTTTTGTTGGATAAGTTCGCCCCGCTTTTTGCATATCTGGATTGCGACCCGGTTATGTCCTTTACGAATTGTTTGAGACCACGGCAAGTACATGAGCTATCCGTGACAGTGTTTCTGAATTTAGAACCGCAGGTTTATTTCCGCCACCGAAGCGTGCGGCCACGGTCATGGTTTTTGTGCTACGAAGCATACCTGCGAGTTGGGCTGATGGACATCGACACATGTGTTTCGAGATCGCATTTACTCCACCATACGTGGAAAAGTCCTGGTGACCTTCACACCATGGGATTTTTCCGGCATATAAGCGTGCGGCTACAGTCATAGTTTTTCTAGGTATTCGGAATGTATATCTGGTTGTCCTGAAGGAGCGCCATCTATTTTTTCACAACAAATGTAGTGGCTTCATGCATGAACATGTTGTTCCCTGTATTATCAGCGAAGGAAAGTAGATATCACGTGGTTTACATAGAACGAGGTAGCAAACACTTCCCGTTACAACTGTGAGCCTGTGTACAACCGCAGAAGCATTAAGGGAGGAGTTTCACTTGCAAAGTTGGTGTTGGCCAGTAACACTTTTCAAGAATTAATACGATTTTGTAAATCTTAAATGGAATCTTTCAATTTTGGAAGGTTCATCGTACTTCACCTTCAAGACTATATTGTGGTAAGTTTTGAAATCGTTTTTCAAACACCAGTGCAAGGATTTTAAATTTAACATTACAATTTATACATTTTCAGAGGAGCTCTGACATGTGATGTAGTGTAGCATATTGCATAAATCGTTGGTACACATGCACATATATGCTGCCAGCATCGTTTCGATTGTCAGATTTCATTCACATCAGTACCGCTGAATACGGTTATGGCACACTTAGCCATCTTGTTGCAACTGCATGAACCAGTACGACAATTGGTGTCGTCGTTGCAATATTGCAATTTCAAACAGATAATTCCCTACATCAAAGCAATGCGGTGAATTTATGTTAATTTAGGTGATCACATGACATGACTTTCACTTTCATTTGCATGTTGTCATTAAAACACCTCAGTTGTTCCCATTCGGAGTATAAAATTACGATGTAATTATTTTTTATACTAAAGAGTCTATATACTTTGCAAATTGATTTGTTGGTTGTAATAATCATGCTTTAGTGCATTTCTCACATGCTCAAAAAGGCCACCTGAGACCTAGAACTATCAGCATATGAATTCGCTAATGTTCTCCGTGTTTTATTAATGGCGTTCTTTCAGTGGTACAGCGGTTTCTGTTATAGCAACGCCAACAAAGAAACGGGCGTTAGACCTTCCACCGAGTTCTCCATGCTCCAGCAATTCTTCAGCTGCTGGAAGTGGTGATACGGAACCAAGTTATGTGCATGAATATTTCGGGCCCATGCCACCACCCGATTCCGTTGCGTAGTGTACTTGATGGAATTTATCATCGGTGCGTTTGCTGCGACGTCGTCATTTCGAGTACACCTACTATTTTATTTCATTCATGATACCATTTTATTACTGTTTGCATTGATTCTTTAATTTTCTGTACAGTGGAACTTCAGTTTTGCTACCGATGCAGGCGCCGAAATCCGGTATTTCTTCATGATTGTCGAAAGGACTTTGAGGAACAGTTGAAGGAATGGGTCAAGGCTAAATACACTGACACGAATGTAGAAGTAGTCAATATGAACACTCTATGTCCTTTTGTTACACGATCCATCGATATGAAGCAACACATTGGCCGTAGCTCCGTACGGGAGGTGCATCGACATGACCGTTATTACGTTCAAGGATTTCAGTCTTTGTACGATTTGTTTTGTACACAGTGTTCGACTAACATCGCTATGATTGTCTTGGAGAAGCCCGCGTCATGTGTCTCTAAACATAGTGTACCATTGCGGCATGAAGATGACGGACTTTACCGCCGCTGCTCCTGCTGTGACGTCAATGTATCAGGTGAGTCTTGCAACTCTGACTTTTTACATTAATTTTGGTCACACTAATAATAATTACATTAATTATAATTAACTAAACCTTGATGTTTTACTTACGTTTTTACTTTTTTACAGACGAAATGAAGTACTGCTACCACTGTGGCACAATGAACGAGTATTTCCATAAGGAAGTCCGTTAAAAATGGAAACAACGGGTCGTAAATCGCATTCTCACGGACATGGCAATGCTATCCTAGACGACGTAGAACAGACACTTCATGCTCCAGCGGATCCCACGAACCCCAATGAAGACAATGCGAGTATTCCAGATGAATTTGGGTAACCAATTTCTGCTAATAATAATGACAACACACAAGTGGGATTAAAAAGTACCAACAGCAAATCCGTGGTCGATAATATTGATTAGCTTAGATTGTTTCTGACACAAGTTAATGCATTAGTAAGGTCAGACTTCAAAATGAATTAAAAAATTCAAAATCTACTTGAAATAAGTTCGTCAGCCAAGCTTCTAACGTCGTTTTCTTGCATCATTTATTGCACCACTAAGTAGTTGACATTCATCCAAGTTGTAGTAAAATTTCCTTTTCATCACTAACTGCCCAGTAGTTGACGCCCGAGTTGAATTTGGATTGTCATGTTCATTGCTTCAGTTATACATTGTTAGTTATTATTGTTCGCTGCACATTGGATAGGTAGGAGATATCTATGATATGGCATATTGTATTGCATGTAAGTGCCTTCCGCGTTCAGTGTGTTCCATGCATTATTTTTTCCACCACCTCCACCCACGCCATGCGTGGGCAAACCCGCTAGTATAATATAATGTAACACAATAATATAAAAACATAATGACTCCAATTCAAGCTCCAAGCAGCGCTTCCGCCTAATTCCACTCCTCGACTCACACTTGGGATATTGGGGAAGAGTGCTTTTATACACACCTTAAAAGTAGGTCACCTCAGAAAAACACAACAAAGTTGAGTCCCGACCGGATTAGTGACAACACAACAAAGTCGTTCTCGACAGGATTAGGGCTCAGGATGATAAATGTTACTTACTAGAAGGAAAAGTAGGTCAAGACACGCGGCTTAGAATTAGAACAAGCAATAGCTAAGAATAACGTAGTGCCATTGTTAATGTAAATAAAACAAGTGGATGATCCAGAACGTTCAACGTTAACATGAAATACACAACGGTCTAAGAGTTCACATTGTAACCTAACGTATGAACACATCAGTATATAATGTAGCTGTAAATGACAACTTGAAGTACAACTAAATTTCGCTTCTTAAATTCGATCAACAGCGCCGTGTACCAGTATACTAGAAATGTGGCTTAGGATCACTCGCACCTATGTGCCAAGTGGCATGATTGGCTACTGACCTGGTCGCCCGTAATCGTGACCAGGGGTGTGACCCGCAACCTCAACCCGCGGCCCGCCCGCCGCCCGCCCGAGCCCGTTGGGTTTGGGCTGGGCTTGGGTCCAAAAAAATAAACGGTGGGCGGGCTGTGGGGCCCATTACGTTCAATAAAATGGAACGGGCGGGCTGGGTAACCCAACAAATATTACGGGCGGACACAAAAGCCCGCAACAGCCCGTGTGTCAGAAAACATGGGATGATCGTAATACTTGAAGAGTAAACCCATTTCAGAAACCTAACGCGGGAGCTAATATCCAGTAATTTTAAACTTATGCTCAATCACTGGGCATGACTGCACTCATTGGATCTTAGTCTGTCGTTTGATACCATTAGCCTATGAGAGGTATCCTGATGGCAATCATTCCCTTTGTGAGTACTTGCTCATCCATACTACGCATACTCATACGACGCATATTGGAATTTGGACGATTATTTCGAACGGGTACTAAATTACGGGTAAAACGTCAGATTTACGCTAAATCTAACAGTCTGACATTGGGAATAAAAAGTATAACCAGCTCATTACTCCTTTACGCTTCTTTTGGCAAGATCATCTCAACAGTCGATTAGATAGTTCAATATTTGCTTCCAAATGGCTTCCGAGAATAAGGAATCTGATGCAGAGCGACATGTGCTTGAATCTCCGTCAGGAAATTCTGAAAGTCAACAGAAAGTTGCTGCTCCTCTAGAAAAGAAGGCGGAAGCTTTGAGAAAGAAACAAATTGAAGCATTGATTATCATTGGCAGTGAGCGCCTCAGCTACTAGGAAAATTCTGCGCAAAAATCTAAATCGTCTGGAATTTATTTAAAATCATACTGGTAGATGACGTAGTTCATTCTGGTAGTGTTGATTTTGTGAAGTGCAATAGTTGTCATGTGTTCTTTAAATGGACGGCTAAAACTGGCACTAGTACACTTCAACGTCACATTCCGTGCAGCTCTAGTCTCCGATCCGCCTCCAAAAGTACCCAGCCAGTCTCAAAGTACTTCGCCAGACTCGTTACAGAATCATCTACCCGTCTACTCAACAAATCTGTCGTCGTCGGCCTGGCCCTCGATTTGAAACCATTAAACATGGTAGAGGGTCGTGGATTTCGGCAGATAGCCCAAGATCTCATCAACTTTGGAGCAAAACATGGACAAGTAGACGTCAATACGGTATTAAATCACCGCACTACTCTGCAAAGATCATTGCTTCTGGATGTGGTGGCAGAGGTAAAGCAGTCGGTCATCTATTAGATTTCACTGTCGTCCAATCCTGAAAAGCACTGCTTCACACTGGATATGTGGACTGATAAGTACAGAAGCCGCCATTTTCTATGGCTGACAGCCCATTTTATTGACCAAAACTTTGCACTCCACAAGTGTTTGTTTGGAATCGAAGAATTTCATTTCGATGAAAAGAAGACAACAGTTAATACAAGGAATGAATGCATCCGTATACTTCGAAGCTACTTTCCGGAAGATAAGGTGAAGAAAGTGGTAGATTTGGCTACTGCTGTTATAGACTCCGGCTCAAACATCGTGGGAGTTTTCAAATCTCGGATGCCATGTCAGTGCCATAAGCTTAATAACTATCAGGAAAAATTGTTCGGCGAAAAAAACTTCAAAAAACGTCCCTGAGCTACACAATACCTTCTTGGCTGTGAAAAATATTGTTCGCTATTTTAAGAAGTCTGGACTTAACGTCGGAATGTCGGTTACGCTAAAGCAAGCTGTGCCAACGAGATGGACAAGCAATTTGACAATGCTCAGTTCATTTCTCAAGGTAATTATCTCGTCGAATTGTTTATGTGATGGAAACTGTAAAAGCGTTGTCATGAAGGGACTGTTATCTTTTGAAAGCTCGCATTGCATTGACGCTCATGCTTTTGCAAATTTCCAAGCAACAAAACCAACTAGCGCGCCGGCTTTTGTATAGGCGCCATCAATGAATTGCAGATCGTTGGGAAACAAGTGCTGCAGCTTTATACTATCTTCATCACGAAAAATACATTGACACCGTAGCCCAGGTTCTAGATGACAATGAACTTGGTAATTTAAGTGGATATGTTATTTTCGGTGATGAAGACAATGATGAAGGGGTCAATAAAGAGGACATTATGGAGCTCTTCGAAATACCCACTAAAGCAACAATTAAATCATTTATATAAAATTTGATTCAAAAAAATTGCTCATCTGAAAGTATGTCAATCGCCTCAGAAAGTGTAGACGAGCCTGCAACGGAAGTCCCAATTGCAGGAGAAGCAAGAACCTGCAAAGAAGCTATATATGGATCATCTTTATGCACAGTTAAAGTCAACACGATCATTCACCAAACTTGCCCTCAAGAGTCCGCTCTTGGGCGTATAACATCTGACGAAATGACAAATTTCGAGAAAACCGGAGGTTTGTTTTTAAGTAAAGCATATGATATGCTATTAACAATCCGCCCTACATCTGTAGAGTCCGAAAGGGCTTTTAGTGCAGCTGGACTCACCTGCACAAAAGTGCGGTCTCGTCTACACGATGACACTCTTGATAGTCTATGTTTTCTTCGTTCATTATTTAAAAATCCTGCTGCAGAAGCTGTGCCCCTAAAGTAGATTTAGGCAATTCTGTATTGTATTCCTGCATTAATTATTATTATTATGTATTATTATATTATGTTATGTATTATTATTACATTCATTCCTAAATTTGTTATTCTAAAATAATGATGAAGTAGTTGTCTTGTATTGAAATCAATAAATTATTGAATATATTTGTTGCTATGATTAAATTTATTTGTTGTAAATACTCTAACACTATCTTGGAGTAACAGATGGCTGTCTCAAAGGGCGAATGATTGGGTACAGATGATGTGGTTGGAGTAGTAGGTCAACTCCCACTTTCCAGACGTCGGTAAAGGTCTGGGGCGACTTGATGGCAATTCATGGCTTCCTTGTGGATGGTTTTAACATCTGGTACTGATACAAGGTTGAGGTCAACTGATTCCAATCGGCACCAGGTGTGGAAGGAGGTGACGGAAGTTGGAGGTCGCTTCTGTCCCGGTTCTGAAACAATCCAGCGAAAACGGTATCGATGGACGAGTGGATTCCCGATGGACCGATGATTACAGGTGTAGGACGTTGGAATGAGCCGTAAACATGAGGAAAACCACTTCTTCCGGCTCATAGAAGAAGGGATCGGCTAACTGGAGTCCTTGGAAATGTGTGAGGAAAAACGGATTAATATTCGTGCTTGGTAGGCGATTCGTCACTCGGTTGAGGACAAAGGCATCGATTACCGTTGAGTAATGGTACATTCGGGATGAAACTTGACTGAAGACTGACGCATGAACACCCCGTTGATGGTGAGCTTGGCACGTTTGGTTAGAAGTCCCAGACGCTTCACCAAGGCTATGGTGACGAAGAAAACTTCGGACCCGGAGTCTAGGAGGGCACGAACGGAACGAGGATTGCCGCAAGAATCTATGATATTCACAACGGCGGTGGGTAGGAGGATTTTCATCTCAACCTTAGTTGCAGGGGATTGAGTAGTCGTTGCGATCATCGCATTGACAGCTGTGGTGGGTTCATCAGCATTGGTAATAGGTTCTGGCTCATCCAAATGAAGCAGGGTGTGGTGTCTGGCTTGGCATTTCCTGCATGTCTGGTCTGATTTACATGCAGTATTGTGGTAACCAGGAAAAACAGTTGAAACATAAGGCCGTCTTCTGGACGTACTCACGGCGTTCTGGAATAGACTTATTCGGGAGGGTCGGACACTTGCAGGTCAAATGTTCAGAGGTACAAAAACGGCACTTGAGGGCGGATGAGGAATTGGAGATGGTGCTTGGTTGAGAGTTTACCTTCGTCTCAATGTGGTGTGTGGGTTTGGGCTTACTTGTACTTACTTCGGAGATGGTTCGTTCACGCTTATCAAGGAAAGTCACAAGGTCCGCAAACTTTGAGATGTCGGTGTTGTTAAGGGGAAGAATCCATTGGCGACGAGACTCTGGGTCGATCTTCTCTTGAACAAGGTACACTAATATGCTGTCCCAGGTATCCATGGGTTGTCCAAGCACTCTGAGTCCTTGGATACACTCACGAACACAGTCAGCAAGCTTCCTTAAATTTGCACTATTTTCTTCATGTAATACTGGCAGCGTAAACAATCTCTTTAAATGGGAGTTAATGATCTCACATTTGTTATCATACCGTTCACGGAGCAGTTTGAGGGCCTCGGCGTAGTTCGCATCTGGCACCTGGAGATTCCGGATCACTCGTCCAGCATTATTCCCGAGGCAACTCTTCAATATCGTTAACTTGTATGCTCCGGAATATTCAGGATGGTTGTCCACAGATGCGACGAACAGGTCATTGAAGGAGGTCCAGCCTTCAATCTCTCCGTTGAACTTCGGAAGCTCGAATTTGGGTGATTTCAGGGTGTTGGCGGCGGGTCTAGGAGGATCGGGCTTCAACAGTTCCAAGTCTTCAAGGACTTGTAGGTGGCGGTTAATATGTGTCGCAATCGTGACCTCAAGTTAGACTTATGGTATAGGCTTATAACATGGAGACAGTTCATCCAGACTAAACAATATGCATATGCTATACAAGAAGGATGAGTGTAGATAAACAAAACGTAAACAAAGTCACTACGCGACATGCTGGCGCGTTCATGTACTCCCTACCTTCCGCCTGCTCATTTCTAACAATTCAACCTGCCCCAAGCAGGAACGCATAGGCCATCGATACCGCTTTCTCCATCGCTTCAGCCCTACTCAGCTTACTACGTACGCCGTCGATACCGCTTCACCTACTCGCTGCTTATCTCCACTGAACTACAGCTCTTACCGCTTCCGCCACCGAACAATGGGCCTATTGAAACATTTTTTCAAATAATTCCTGAAATGCCAAATTTTGTGTAAATCTGGATACCCTAGGGAATTTATATATCTGTTGTCCCGATTCCAAAAAAGCTTGTGATAATCGCTCTCACATACCAGTCGATGTTTCGCTTCACCATTACTGTAGTTAGAATGGGAATCCCGACTTGTACTGTGCATGAGAAAGGAGGTACACGCAACCACCCTCCAAAAGTTTTGTGGAGTATTTTATGAGTTAAGTAACACTAATACGCAGAAACTTTATCTCACGCGAGCCTTGCACAGATGGCAAGTTAGGAGCTACTGAAATGGATGCTAAAATAGCTTCCCTTCTAATAAACTCATGTTCTTTCGCAATAAGCTTTACATGTAATAATTTTTCAGTTCGTATTGCTGACTGATGAATGGAGAATTGGTTTAAGCGTGCTGGCTCACCCCGACCCAGCACAGAGGCTTGCATAAAAATTTTCCGATGTAATGATGCGAAACATGATGTAAAACAATGAATTCAACGCTCATAGATTGAATATGATTATGGTTGCAGGTTGCTGAGAAGTTCAGGAGAAAGAGTGGGCAAGAATGCGACTGCGCTGTTTGTTTCATGATATTTGCTCTGCGAGAAAATTTAACCCGGTCAATTTTCCCGAGTTCTTCACACAGTATGCAAGCTCCTCTTCGTGCCTCTGCTCCCGCTTACGAGGATAGCCATCACCACCTGCTTCAGCTTGCCTGTTCCGCTTCAAAAGTGGTGCTACTACGGGGAACTGGGAAAGTGAAGGGTAGTCAATCCGCAGCAACGCAGCGAGAAACATGTCGAGTACGCCACAGGAGCTCAGCTTTCATCCGCAGTGAAACATAAAGTTTCCATAAAAGCCCTCTTTGAACTTCGTCTCATAAAAATCACCCACCGAAATAATCTTCCACTTTTACGCATACTGAGGTACGCGAGGAATTCCTCGGCTGAGCAGCTCTGCAATAAATATTTGAGGAAAAACTTGAATTTTTCTTGTGTGGGTGAGAAAGTAAATTCTCTTCGGAAAGCAGCATTGGAAAGAGCGGAGGAAAGTACCTTTCTGTATTTTTTGCGGTAAAGTTGTTATAGCTTGGTATTTAATAGCCCATTCATATCACGAGATACTTGTCCGTCGCCGTCGACCAAGCATTCCCAGAGTGTTCTTTGAAGTGTGACTTACATTGAGTAAATCGTCTCAACATTAATCTCACCGACTTTATTAAGCAACTTTTCACACCGTTTCCACTTGAAAATGCGGGAAAGGACGACGGAGTTGGTCTTGATGGGTTTTTTGATGCAACTGCGGGAATTCCTCTAATGTTACCATTAAAGCCCGAGAAACACTGGGCCCGTGGAGGGATGTGGTTAATAACATTGTCAGATGGATAGCTGGCCAACGCTACGAGTGGGTCTTCAGGCGACGAAACGGATGACAAAGAGCAAGAGACCAGCGGGAGTTTTCTTAGTTCATCGCAGGAACTGAGCAGAGGAAGAAGTACTGCGGAGGATCACTGCCTTGCTGGGCCTGAGTTTATTCATCCGTGCCACAGAATTCGTGACGAAAATGAGTGATAGTACCGAAGGCTACACCAAGAAAGCCATGGTAGTGCACCATCATCATCACCATCATCATGAAGTAGAGGCTTCGGCTGCATCCGGGATCAACTCTAACTCATGTAGCGGGAGGGAAAAAACGCTCACGCTCTGTGTCATCCTGCTCGCAATTTTCTCATTTGGTCTACTGGCTTTCATCATTGTTTCTTGGCCTTTATCCGCTCTCCTTGCACCCGTAAGTGAGGGTAGTAGTGGGCCGGTTTTCTCTATCGTACTTATATGCACCTCTCGAAATAAAATTCTCAGGACTTCTTCGGATTTGTCCATACATAATTACTCTGCATCCTCGGATTGCAGTGACATATATTGTTTAAACTACAAGTCGGTCGAAAATTTAAATTTAAGTTCTCTTCCTTCTGTCCATTTCAGGCTTGGAATGCTGACTTGAGTCTGATCGGGGTGTGTGATACTGAGGAGTGTGTAGAGATTGCGTACCAAGCTTTACGAGCGGCCAACTTTGGGGCAAACCCTTGCGACGATTTTTATCATTTTGCCTGTTCCCGATGGCAGGATGCAAATCCGATTAAGTCTGAACAGTTTTTTAATGCTGCCAATATTAATAAGATCAAGGACCGCGTGGACCTACACATCAAAAGTAAGTTCAATAATTCCATCAGTAGTCATGCCATTAGTCACAAAGGAACCGCGATAGAAAGAGTAAGAGCTCAAGTGTGGAAGACTCTACAGGTTTGTACTTTGTTCAGAGGACTTAGTTGTGGAGTGTGGACGATTGAGACGGATTTCCTGAAAGATCGTCGTAGCCGCTCTTGTCTTTCATGTTCAATGTGAGAAGAAAGTCTCACGGAGGAAGCCTACTAGGAATTTTTCCCTATTCCGTGGGAGCTCTAGTGGCTTCTTGGGTTCGGCTTCATGAGTAGGGAATACGTGACCACAATTGTCAGGGCCGTAATAGTACAGCCCCCTACTCATTCAGAATCTTCTAAAATGTATTCGATGAAACGACAGCTACTTTCAAGACGTTCAACGATTCTATCGAATTGGGCATTCCGAGTAGGGATGTCCAAATACTGATACAGTATTCGCATCTTGGGTGATACTGATACGATAAGGCCAGTTATCGCATCAAGATGGCGCGTAAGTGATACGATACTCATGCTCGTATTCGTATAATTTTGGATGCGAATACTGATACGAATACGGATACGATGTGTTTCGTACCACATGCATCCATTACTATCGTTCTTGGCCTAAAAGTCTTACAAGTTTTACCACAAGAATTACTGTTGCACTTGTTCTTTTACCAAAGTTGAGTTTCGTTTGTCATACAGACAGACTTTATTATTGAAGAGGTTAAAAGAGGTTTAGTTTAAATCAATTTATGCCTGTCTGGTATTTAGTATTATATCAGTATTGGACATCCCTAATTACGAGACAGTTTTCTCCGTCTAGCCAGTGATGCTAAAAAGGAATTTCTGGGTAGCTTAATAAGATTCAGTGCCATTCTCTCGTTTCGGTAATTCTTTGATACCCAGAAGTATATTTAGTACTATGTAGCGATAGTAATAATAAAATTTGTAATTGTGAATAATTTGTCTGGGACAATATTCAATAAGTTAGTTAAATATACATATAGTAGGGCGTAGTTATGTTCTGACAGGATAGTGGCGAACCGTACCTCAATGATGTAAATTTTGAAAACGAAGGTAAGGGAGATACTATGACAGTAGCAATTGCTGTAATCATCAACTGGCCTGTAAAATGTCAGAGATAAAATGCTACTTTCAAAGACGGCAGTTCATGAATGATTCAAAAGTTTCAAACGGGCACAACTCGCTGACCCATTTTATGTTGAACGAGTTCAAAAATTCGAAAGAGCGCATTTTAGTCTTCACCATTTCATGGAATTGAGTGCTAGAGATAAGATCGTTGTTGGAAAGCGGTGTAGGTTTCGTTCAAGATTTATGGCGGTAGCTAGTAAAATGAAGAAATGTTCTCCACATAGAGCTTCTCGAAGTGCCAAATGCGGAGGACACTGGAGACAGCCGAGCCCGACGGAAAAGTTGGAAAATGGAGAAAAATACCAAGGCCTTTTACCATAGCTGCATAAACTTTCACAATCCCAATGAGAATCGTCTGGGTAAGTGTTATTTTTTATCTTTTCGCACTGTCAGTTGTTGGAAGAATACGTGTTGCAGGGAGTGAGAGCTGTGAGTGCAGCTAACATGGTGTGGGACGTGCAAAGTTTCGGAGTAGACTAGATGCTTTACCTTTGAGGCTTTTCCTCACAGTTTATATTTATCAGAGGTTGGTAATATTTCAAATTGTCTCTTCTCCCACCTACGCTCCTGAAAACTTCCTTGAGGTAATGTGTAAAAGTTAGAAAAAGTGAACTTTCAAGATTATTAGCATGGTTGGGGAATACAATCAAGATGATGATGGCATCCACTAAGGCGAATTCCCCGTCTAAATAAATTGGGACTGGAGGCTGGGATAGGGGAAAGGAATAGCTATCATTTAGACCTTGTTCATCTCATTGCACTCGTTCAGAGGCGAGCATGCCCACCGGAACTCATTAAGAGTTCACAATGAGAGAACTGAACTTTTACCCCCCCCCCCCAACTCTTGCCCTGAAATTCTCTCCGGAACATTTCTCACGCGCGTGAATACTCCCGGGTACAGCGCGTGAGTTGGCGGAATTTCTATTGCGATCTAGCACAGGAAGTTACCCAGAGCAAAGTTCCTCGTTACGTTCCGTAGACCGGGGAAAGCGGGTTCATGTGGGCACGAAATAAAAAACAGGAACTGTGCTGTCAAATATTAGAATTGGGAATGCGGTGGAATTGAAATGAGAGCTTATGCAACTTGTACCTCACTTTCGGACCCTCCACATGAATTGCCGACATGTACACGAGTTGTTGTGAACCTCCCTTAAAAGTACTTGTAATAACTGCTTTTAGTGTGGGATTTACTCAAGTCCGTCGGTGGTTACCAGTGGAGTGATACGTGGACTGAGGGTCAGTTTGACTTGACCAGAGTCACACTCAAGTTCCTCTTGGTCAATGCAGCGCCGCTTTTTGATGTCATGCTGGACATTGACGCGAAGAACCGCTCCCGCTACGCCCTCATTATAGACCTTCCCCGACCCACGAGCCTCATTCCAAGTCTTTTTCATTCCACAACGTCGCAAGACCACGACTACCTCTTCGTAAGTACTCATGTCCGCTCTCATGGCGAGGAAACGCTTGATTTTGATATTCTTTTGCACATGTTTGAATTTCCCCAACAAATTCACTCTACCCATTTGAGCTCCGCCAATTTATGATGAAAATCAGATGATTTTAAAGTGGACATCTGCGGAATTTTTAGCATTTGGAAAATACCCTGAGCAGACAACGACGAGATCATGAAGACCGAGAGCCGCCCGTCAATTTCAAATTTCAGAATGGTAGCACTAACACCAGTAGCAATGGAGATGGTAATGGAAAACCCTATGTGGACCGTCATGCTCTGTACAAGATGATCACAGTAAGTAATTCGCCAGAACCCTTCCCTCCGTAAAATTATCGCATACGGCCCCATCTCCCAAATTTCCCTAATAACTTCATTATGCGTAAATAATGGGATATGGGCTGCGAGAAAGTTGACGCTATGGTGCCTGAACTCATTAGGTACTTCCCGAAAATGAGAGGGACTCCCCTGTCATTGTTCACGAAAGCTTACTCGGGACGGGAGGCGGGAGGTTGTGTTGGGTTGGGTAACTCTCCATGAATAACAGAATGCCCTTGGATGTGCTCTAGAGACTGACTGCAGGAACAATTGCCCTACATTTTGAAATCATGTATAAGGGGGAGAAAATATTACAAAATCCTGGAAAACTTGTGTGCTTTCATAAATTATGCATGGTTTTGGAAGCACTGGGGTAGTAGAATTATGTAATCCTTATCTGTTTGTCCTCTTTCCACTTGCCAGCATTCATGTCGTCTGAGTGGAAGTTTTTAGCTATTATGCTATTGCATTTGTCAACCTCCATCCGTTGTTACAATTATGACAGCTGGAAAGAAGGATGGAGATGAGGGCGAGTGGAGTGAGATGAGTTTTGTCCTACTTTTGTAGTGCTGGTTGGGAGGATGCCATGGGAGGGGATATGAGGTTGGCAAGGCACCGTATCCGAGAGGATGACGGGATCAGTTTTTCTATCGCGTATGTAGCCATGCATGTTGTAAATCGTACGGGGAGTAATGGGCCGAGTCAAATAATAAAAGGAACTTCTCATTGATTTGTCCCATGTGGATCCAGAGCTCATGCATCTTTTTGTCCTCCGTCAATCTTGCAGGAAAACATTGAGGTAAAGAAGATGTATCAGTTGAAAACACTGGTTCGCAAAGTCTGTGGGATGATGAACGTCACCGAGGAGGAATGTCATGCAGACACCAATGACATTGTCATGATCGTTACGCAGATACAAAAGGCAGGTATACCCTCCATAACCTATAGCCAAATAACCTCAATAAGCCCCAGTGTACTCTCTTATGTGAATGTCTCACAACAATATGCATGGATGTGTGTTCTCATGTATTTTAATGCAGCCATCAGTCTGTCTGTTTACCATATGGGGGGTCTCGATTTCAAAAGAAGAGAATACAAGTAGGTTGAATTGAAGCGGGGTAAAGGGGACGCGCTGGAAGATTTTGTATGCGAAGAGGAACTAATGGGACCAGGAACAATATGGTGTGTGTGGTTAGTCTTGGTGGTAGCAGTGAAAGCCATAGCCAGGTTCTATGTTTAACTTTTGAGCTTAATGTCTCAACTGAAAAGTTACTCTTACAGAACGATGCGGTAGGGAAACTCCTGGAAATGCACTTTCATTATAAACAAGACTTTTCGCCGAGCTAGTGCCTCGATTTCTCCACTTAATTACAAGTCATCCGGATTTGGTGTGACTCTAGCTGTATTTCTGGACGATATTCCTAACTTTTCGTGTTCGGTGGTCTTTGAACAAGCGTTCAGGCCCATATCCACTTGTTCACGATTCACAAAGTGATGCTACACGCTAAAAAGGCACTGTGAGGGCCTCCCTGTGAGAAAACTTTTTGAGTGGAGAAAATTTGAACAGGAATAATTTGTACCCGTTACTCCCACTTGGGGAGTTTCAGTAAGGGTAAATTAATTACAGCCGAAACGCCAGTGTGAAGGAAATGAATGGATGAGAGAGTATGCTGAGGCGAGTGAATTGCTGTCACAACTATAAAGTTCTGGAGTTTACAACTCGTGCTCTTGTTTTCCCTCCATATGTACATAGCTTGTGCCGAGTCAGCGGACGCGAAAATTCTGGAAACAGCAGAATCTGGTTTACAACAAGTACACAATCGATACATTGGAAGCTCAATTTGGAGGGATAGAGTGGAAACACTTGCTTGGTAGCTTGGTCCTCGGGAAGAGGAGGACTGACGGCTCCATCCTATTTGACCGCGACGGAGTGAACTGGAAAGAAGTGATCGGGACTGTTTACATTCCCTATCCGGACTACCTTCGCAGGCTGCTCACCTACATTCAGTTCACCAACAGGCGGTACGGAATTCAAGTTTTTTCGCAAAGTTTATTCCCTGCTTCAGTGCAACGGATGGTGATATTCGTGGGATTGTAAACCTGCTATGTCAAAGAAAAGACTTGCTCACGAGCGGTGGAAAGTCCAAGTAAGTGGCTGCGAGGGACCAATAAAAAGTTGGAGGACGATGCTCAGGGTTACAGCTATTTCGTGACACCAGTGAAAGCGTGCTGGAAGATAAGGATACTGACCGCAACTGTTCAAGCAGGCAGCAGTAGCAAAAATGAGGGCATCGGAAGACGGCAGGGCTGCCGCTGCTGTAGATTCACTGGAAGATTTGACCAACGTAGAATACCTTTTCGTGACTGTACAAGTTTTAGCACAGCTCAGCTATGCTCTTTCCATTGGTGTACCGGATGCAAGCTAAAATGAGAACTTTCGCAGTATTGATATGGTACTGGTTAGAGTCCCACGACACTTTTAGAATTCCCGCCCGCCTCTAATACTTTAAAAATTCAGTTGGACAAACCATGAGCAGATGACCTTAAACTAAAAAATCGTTGCATGAGTAAATGTACATAATGTGTGCATAAATGTAATTCCCCGCACATATGGAGTTAAGGATGTGCATTGCTCATATGCACCGAAGTCGGATGGCATGAATTGGGCTAATAGGAATGCGTCTATGCATTTGCTTGCTCTTTTCGAGTGTGAATTTTACTTGTTTGTATCCGCCAAGGACTACTATATTATTCGTGGCGTTTTTGCATGCGTGAATAGTGTGAGAGCGTACGGTAGTTTTATGTACTCATGTAATTCCATCTCGATCACCAGTGCACTGCAGCGATGGGAAAAATCTCTATTCTGGATCATAGATTATAGATTAATTACTGGATTACTTAATCCAGTAATCCGTAATCCACATGTTTTTATTTTTTTAAAGTTTATAAAATTATGGTTTGGTCATCCCAAACCGGGGTATAGTATTCCATAATTAGGATTATGACATTTCTTAATCCATATTACGGTATCCCATAGTCCGTAATCCAGGTCATCTCCAGTGGATATTGCAATCCGTGTTTCGCAATCCCGAATTTTTTATGAACGGTAATCCTAATCAAAATGTAAATCAAGAACTTGAGATAAATCCGCAATCTATAATCCCCTAATTTCCTATCACTGGTGGTGACCATATATCCTTTTGTGTATCTCAAATTTTGTGGCTCACACTATTTTGTTTTATTATCGTTACGTACAGGTGCTCCGTTGCTTCCAGCTCGATTGAAGTGGTTCCAACTTGTTTATATGCTGATGTAAAGAATCCTATGTAGAAGTGTCGCGTCGCAGCCGTCCGTCTTGCTGGTAAAGTTGGAATGTAACCACGAGTGTACCTGCGGCCTCGTGGTTGATGTGTTTATAGGACGCAGCCTGTCCGCAATTTATCCGCATAGTCCATAGCAGCGGAGCACTCTTTGACAGTTTTCCAATTCCATGGCTCTCCCCGCCCCGCCCATCACTTCCCCTCCTTGTCACGCTTGCCAACTTCCCCTTTTACGCAACAGTGAGTGGTACAACTTCCGGAACATCTCCCGTGAGCTTCACTGTTTACATGATTGCGTTTGCGGGAGCTCCTCTACGGAAACACACTGCCTACTCGGAGTCCTCTCCAGTACTCGAGGAGCGAGCGGAAGAAGCCGGGGGAGACAGGGAGCTGAAATACAATAAATTTTATTCCTCTTCTCGAGCTCCCCATCTCCTTCCATTTCCAATTAAACACAACTTCACCGAGGCTCTTAACTTATATTTATGGCCCCCCTGGTCGTGGAGGATGGAGAATAGATTAGTTTCTATGGGGACACTTAGGAGGGCCAGTTTCGGCAAAGTCTCCTTTCTCTTTCCTACGCCCCAATTTTAGAGACAGTCAGTCAGTCAAGGCTATGAGGAGAAGAACCCGAGATGGGGTCTCGAGGAAATCTTACGTACATAGTGACGTGGTACATAGTAACTGTGGCAACCTGCTATAGTTGATGTCATTTGGGGTGGAACTTTTCCCAGTGACAAATCATAGTGCATCTACCATATCGTCGAATGCTGCAAGTGATGTCAGGGATTTGATAAGGATAGGGCCGAACTCATCTCAAGGTCAGGCTGAAAGGGAGGATGTGTCGAGACTTCTGAGTGAGTTAAATAGGAAGAAGAAATCACTTGTGGTTCTACACGCGAAATCCCTTGCGGTAGCGTCAAACGTGTTCTGGAGAAGGTGGCGGTGCACACTGCGGTGTGCCCTCAAAAAAACGAGATATCAGTCAGGAGGACGTGAGCCCAAATTCCCCTGCCGCTCTGGTATAGTGAGCATCGAACGCCGTAGTCATTAGTCCCAGAAACTCATGCGGAGAGAGTTGTGTAGCCGGGGTTCCCCTTAGTAATTTGATCCTGGGCGCAGTCAGTCATTATAGAAACATTTGGGAAGGAAAAGTTTTGAGCATGGCGGAGAATCCCCGCGCGGCAGCAAGCAGCAATAATAATGGAAATACCCATCCAGTACTGATGTGCAGCACTGATTATATTTCTCTTCCTTCCAGGGTCCTATACAATGCCATGCTAATGGTCTACGTGCGAGACATGCTGAATGATTTGATGGACAAGCCGAAAACTTCAGAAGGAGATTCCACATCCGCCACACGCCCATTGCCGCAAGAGCCATCAGCCTCAATAGGATCATCATCATCATCCGCACCAGGACCCGCCAAACCATCCGTGATGGATAATGAGCCCAGATGGAAGTTTTGTGTTCACGCTACCAAGTCCGTCTTTGCGATGGAACTGTCGAGCTTGTATCTTCGTTCATTTGATCCGCTCTATCTCAACCGGATCCGGACAGACGTGAGTGGCTAAAGATCTTCTCAATTCTTATGATTGTCCCCCTTCCTTCCCTGTAGTTACTACCTACATGGATCAATGGCTATGAAAGGCTCGGAAGAGGCTCCTGCCGACTCCGACTTTTTCCTCGCCTCATTTTTACTGAGCAGGGTTGTCAATTTCCCAGGTCATGATGTCCACTGTACCGTGAGTGTGCAGTGGTTATGGATGAACTTTTCCGGCTAATATTTCTCATTTGTCTTAGCGTACTCCTGCCTAAAGACACTTTTAATAACAGGATCACGTAAGGGGCATTTTGAGTGGCTGTGAAATTACCATGCTCCCACGCATTATATACACTGTGAGGAATACTCCTACCGAGGCACTGCACGAGATGAGATAGTTTCACTGGAAAATGATGAGCTGTCATTTACCCTTGCATGCATATTCATGTCATGTCGAGTAGAGAGGAGGTCGGGAGTATTAGGTAGCATTACTGTCAATTTATCTGCCTTCAACGCGTAACATCCCACACATGCACTGCAGAGATGTCCGTTCGTACCCAAACCCGGACTCCGGAATGCTTTCTCCATTTTGTCATGCACCACTGCGAGAGTCCTAGTAATATATGTTACTCACTGGGCTGACATTTGGACTTGTGTGAAATAATTAGATTTTCCACCAGCAGACGTAAGATCCTCTTTTTCCTCCCATACTTCTCCCGCAGGAGTGGAAAACATGACTCAGGCAGTCATGCGTTTTCATCCTGGGTTAGACTATGGGGAGCTCCTAAGCCGAGTTAGCATGTTGTTCAAGGGAGCGTATGCTACTTTCAATTGGACTTCAATGGAACATCAGGGAGAGAATACGGGAGGTGGTCCAGAATTCCCAGGAGTAGCAAGGATACTCTAATGTGCCTGCTCGAGGAGTAGGTTCAAACTTTTACAGTGAATGGTAGAAAAGATGGTGAAGCTCACAATGAAATAGACCTTTTCAGAGAGGTTCTTTAAATATAGACTGACTGGTCAAAACCGTAAAGTTTTGGTGGCACGGTGAGGTGGGCAAGAGTCCAAAAAATATGTAGCTTATGCTATGGGAACAGAATACCAGAATGGGCATGAGAATGAATTTATTCATGAGCCCGTCCCTTATCATTCCAAATCCAAATCGTCCGTTTTCATCATCCGAAAGTTTTTCCTTGGCTCAGTATGTAAATAATGCGATGGTGGTCTGAGTGAATTTGTTGGCGCACCAGCTCTCTCATCACCCTTGCTCTGCTTCAGTTGTTGACATAGTTGGGAATTTGGGAAGTTTGAGCCGGCTGGAAGGAGAAGTAGCGTATGCTTGTTGTCGTGAATATGTTCCGTCATACTCACTTCTTCACTTCGGGGTCACAGGACCATTTCCAAAGCAACGGGAGTCTCTCCCTCCTCATACCGCAATAATATTTACACTCTTTGCATTAGGATGATGGCGGTATTTATGTCATCTGCGTTGCTATTGGGCTTGTTCCTATATTTTATCCCTCTTCCATGGTACTCACGCTCCATTCAAAGTTTTTGTTATATGGGGCTCGGCCATCGTTGATGCCCTTGGAGAGACTGTAGGATAGTGGAAATAAGTTGTTTGATAGAGGCCTTCCACTGAAAGGGAAGGAGGATAAAAGAACAATTGGCTGATTCTAAAACCAAATAGCCTGTACACAACGTGCATATGTCTATTTACCCACTAGGTTTTTATGGTGTCCCGACTAATGGGTTGTTGGACAGGATATTGGATGGCGAGTGAGATTACGAGACGTCCGAAATCACTGTTCTCCCTCGAGTGTAGCGAGAAGTATCGGGCTTTCTCTTCTTCTCTCTTCCTCCCAGGATCTGTAGCCCGTTCGGAATGAAGAGAGACAGTAAAAGTTGAGCAGAATCCTCGTACAACATAACTTTCCCGCCCAAGGACATTGCCAACACACACTAGTGGCGTATTAACTTGGAAAGCTCTCTGTGGCATTATTTGTGTAAGAGCTTTATGGGGATGGGCGGGTTGAGGGCGTGGGATGGGGAGCACTGAGGGGAGCGAACGTCATTTGCTTAAAATTATCCCTCTCCCGGGCACTGCCGCAAGTGCTGAGGCAAAGCTTGAATTTTTTACGGCCTGTTCTGCGTACTAATACTACTGGTTAGGGAGAGTGGATTGTACCAGTATAGTGTTCTCCTACTCACGTTTAATCTAACATGAACGGCTCGCGGGTGTGATTGGTCCGCCATGGCTCATGGGAGTTGTTAGACTCATCTCTTGTTTTTGTTTTTTACCGTGTAGGGTAATGGAAGGAAGTTGGTGGGATTCTTCCTGGATTTTTTAAGGAACACGGTGAATTATTCTTGAACAAGATTTTTTACGATTGGATGCTTATTTTTTTCGTCTCCTTCCCTCTGGGGAAGTCAGTGGAAATCTTTTCTGGAGCTTACAAGTAGGGAATTTAAGGTAGGGGACTAATAGTTTTGATAAGGGTTGTGTAGCCCTTCACTCAAGGTCTGAGTGTGCAATGCCTAAAAGCCTGTGCGAAATGGTCTTCAACTTACTTAGTCGGCTCTTAATTTCTATCTTGTCCTCTCACGCTCGCGATCTTCTTTACACGAACGAACCGGTAAAATGTTTTCAAGTTGTTGGTTTTTCCAAGATCGATACGGATCTTCACTGATCAGCTCGACAATGCCTAACTAACAGGACAGAATGAAAACGTGGGCGGTCGGATATTTGAGAAGAAAGCTCGAGGAGTGCGAAGGCTTTCCTTGCCTTAGGAAAATACGCTACATTTTGTTAGTGGGGTAATAGGCGCCTTAATGGGGGGAACTAATAAGGTCGACGTAGGCGACCAACTGTGTCAGGAAGGAGAACATCCTCTGATGTTTTGATTCTGTGTGGAAAGAAAGAAGTTTCACTTAATGTTGGAACGATCTTATGGGACCTTTGGTCACGAATTGGAGGAGCTACTTCATCTATGTTAGGCGTAGGTAAGGTTCATTTAGGGGCGACATGCTCTGGATTTGATGCCTGGCTGGCGCTGGGACAATAGCCCTTAGTCATGATTGGCCTCATGTGTGTGTGTAAGTGCGTGGGTGTGTGTGCAGTTCCGCCCGCTTTTTACGTGAGAACGGAGCGGAGTCAGGAAAGTGGGTGAGTAGAGTGTGTAAAAACCAGAGACTTTTTTATCAGCCCATATTGGTTTCCACTCCCTGTTGAAATGTAATGATAATGTGTACCTTGTGTCATATATGTTCATATGTCTGCGCCTACGTATAGATATGTATGAATACATATGTCTATGTGGTTCTGTTCAAAGGTGGAGACGATATTCGCGAACGTGAAGGAATCTTTGAAGTCGTTCCTGAATCGATCGACGTGGCTGGAGAAAAATTCTCGGATGAACGCCATTCGGAAGATAGAGTCTCTAAAAGGGAATTTCCTGGCTCCTTCATTCTACTTCCGAGAGGATTACTTGGATGACTCAATCAAAGGCGTACGTTAGGATAAATATAGGGCGGATTCCGTCCGTTTATGCCATAAGATACAGCCGGGTAGTGTTTCCACAGAGCTTCCCTCCCTCCTTACTCCTGCAGCACCATCCACTGTCGCATCGTCAACATCGTCCCCGTGTATTCCTTTTCTTCTTGACACTGCACGCATTCTCGTTATAGATGGTCCCTCCTACCTTTCTACCTAAAATTTTCCACACAGTCTGAGTATCCCTCATAAACCCGGCCCATTTTACACGTTACTTTGGAAAAAAGACAAATATCCTGAAGAAATATCGGAACCTCATCCAAATTCAAAGTTCGACAGAGGGAGGCGCGGCATTGCGAGCCATGTGTGACTGGTGAAGAAAGAAATTGATTTCCTTTGCCTGTCCCACCCGTCGTAAATTCACATTTTTAAGATTGAACTACGGGCGCTGTAGTGGTTCGCGGTTAGAAATTGAAACTGCTCCCTCTCTCTCTTTCTCTCTCTGCCTATCTATATCCCTTCCAATAACTAGCAATGGCACAGATTCCTTCGCCTATTTTGCCTGAACGGAGGCTGTGTGGGGGAAGGGGGAACTAAAACGTTGCTGATTTGAGGTCGACGATTATGACATTGTCGTCGACTTGTACCCATGGAAGGAACATAACGGGGCGGAAAGAGAGACCTTATCTTATTACACGGTTATGAACGTGTAATTTCACGGGTTCAAAGTGGCAAATTATTTTTTATTCCCGGCCGTTCCCCAATTTCATCACTCGGGACCGGGGGAGCGGGACTCCATAGCTTTATCCTTCCTAGCCTTGAAATTACGGAGGCAATTTCCATCTGGCCCGTCGCTCTCCAATGCCCAAGTTTTTCTCCCATGCTTCCCCTCCTCTGTTTTCCGCCTTACGGCTCGTTGGCAAAAGTATCTTCCTGAAAGCCCATTTTTCACTTTAATGTACTCTCTAACGGCTCTAGTTTTCTCCGCAGATCTTTGTTGCAAAACCATAGTATGTAGACTGGGTATGGGGGGCTTTTTTGCATTCGTGTTCTTTCATGCAAGGTGACCTTGGTGGGCTGTGGGAAATCGGAGTGGGGACATTATATACGACGCCTTTAGAATTTTTTTCTTACTGGGTTTTACAGATGGAAATCGACCCGGATGACTTTGCCTCGAACGTCCGTCTCGTCTATAAGTTATTCCGGGAGCAGTTGTACCAGATCTTCCGAGTCAAAATCAACGAAGACCGTGCGACGTAAGTTTGGAGGGCTCTGGCCTTCTCGTATCGCTCACTGAATGCTAATTACTAGGAACTTTCTCCGGTGGTGCTGCTGTAGTGAGTTCTGCCGGGTCGATGTTGGGACGTCTCTCAAGTTATGGATGGAAACTGCTCAGGCAGTTGTTTTTTTTACCGGTTGAGTAGCCACAGTATATATGACGATTGTAGGAAATTGCTTCATCATCATATGATGGAGTAGGGTCTATGAGCCCCTTAGGAGGGAAAGTGTGTTCTATTATATTTGTATTTGTGCTTGGATGTGTTTGTATGTGTCTGCAGATGGAAATGCATTATGGAAATTTTTATTAGAGAATAAGATGTGGACTTCGAATTTTGAAAGTTCTATGGGAATGAATGAAAGTGACTCGCCACAACTAGGCATTATGGGAGATGTAAGTTGATACTTGAAGGCGAATTCAAAGGAGGAGGATGGAAATAGAACTATTATTCACACATTATTTACATCGGAGTAACCCATTGGTGAGGCAGGAGTAACGGCTCAGTTGTTCAGGGTTTGGGTATTCATTTACGAAACAGAATCGACGATGGTGAAATAACGAGACAGCCCTAGTGTTTATGATTGGCAGCACTATGCAGTGGGCCAAAAGTCGATTTTCTCAGGCTCATCCACGACTGCGAGTAAATTATGTAGTTCGCGAGCAGCGAATTGAAAGTAATGGGCTGGGTTACTTCACACAACAGGGGAAAGTAAGGAGAAAGTTAAGTTGGAGAGCCAGGTTTCCGTCGCTATTACTTGACTTTTCCGTTGTGAAATATTTAACCTCTGGATTAAAATCGCACACACGGACGTAATGAAGCATGCTTTTCAGTAGTTGGTTGTACTACTGACGAAATTTTGGAGAGCGCTGCTGTGACGACCATTGAAGTTAATGGTTAAGTTTTCGAAACGTAACGGAAAGTCTCACAATTGACAGTGCTATTTTTGGAGCATGTATGCCACCATGAAAATTGTTTTGACAGCATACATAAAAAGTGCTCAAATTAATGTATTTTGCTTCCAGGTGGGCTTTTGTCACATTCCCATTCGTCGTGAATGCCTTCTACATTCAGCAATTCAACAGTATTGGTATGTACTTGTACATAAAGGAAAATATGTTGGCGGTTCTGGTGAAAGAGAGTACGGGCGGGGGCTCTCTCAGTTTCACTTTCTCTTTTTCTGGCCCACAGTGATCCCATTGGCATTTCTATCACCGCCCCAGTACATGTGGAGTGCTCCCCGATACATCAACTATGCCACCATAGCGCTAACCATTGCTCACGAAGCCCTTCACGCGCTGGATGGGTCAGGTACGAGTGGGACGATTGAATAATATTACGACTTGATAGGTCTCTGAGTCTGTGCAAAGCTCCCGGAAACATGTCGTCAAGCTCCGGTCTCCCTCCCACTCCCGCTGCTCGTGTTCCCATTTCCCGCTGAGCTCCTTCCAGCCCTCCCGCTTTGGCCTGGATATTGTCACATTGGGCCCTTTGAAATTAACCCATATGGAGATGAATATGGAAGAGAGCTTTTTCCAGGACTGGTTTACGGTACCTCATGCTTTATACGCACGTACATTTATGATCTGGTGGGAGGAAGTGGGTAACAACAAGTAACGATGGTGATTTTTATGATCGGTTGGTTGGAATTTTACATGAGTGCACATGTGTCTGTGCAGGAAGCGACTTCGATGCGGACGGGAAATTACAGGAGTGGGTTTCCGACTCAAGAGGTTTCTTACGTGAGAAGAGTGCGTGCGTGGCAAAGCAATATTCGGATAATTTCCGCAAACTCATACCATTCTATCAAACTCAAGTGCCGATTCAGGTAAGCCGACACCCAACTTCCGTTAGCCATTTTAATATGATGGATAGGGGGGTTGGTTAGTTTCCCAAATGAAAATTATAGGCGAAGGAGTGACAGGATTTGTTTTTATTGCTTCAGTCAAAATAATTTGTCCATTTGGATTACGCATGATGCATGCTGCTCTTAACGAGCCACTCCATACTTTCCAGCTCGAAATTGATTGGGAGAAGAACTGTATATTCCTATGTTGATGATGAAATGGGAGAGTGGTAGAAGAACATTGGGGGAAGGGCTTTGGGGAAATTGGAAGAATAACTTTTTAATGCGTCACCCAACTCGAGTATGCTATCTCTTCACTATAGGTGGATGGGAACTTGACGCAGAACGAGAACATGGCTGATATTGCGGGGTTGCAAGTGGCTTACAACGCCTACATGAGGTACCGGAGATCCCTGACCAGGGAAAAGATACTTGAAGCTGAACTCAAGTTGCCCGGCCTCAACTCATCCCTAGAGCAAGTATTTTTCCTCACTGTTGCTCAGGTAAGGTGATGTATTCCGCGGCTAACTCTTGGAAACAGTAAAGTTACCTTTGCCCCACGCTGCGCATTCATACAGGAGCAACTTCTGCAGTCTCTTTTTTTCTTGCGTGGGAATTAATTGGGACTCGGCGGCTGATCTCATTTTGCTAAGATAATTTGATTTTTGTGTACTGAAATCTGGATCTCACTCACTTACCCTGTTAATGGCATCCCTGGGTTGAACTCATTCCCACACCGGACTATCCCATTGCTATCCCAAATGTACGTACGTACGTTCGGAACTCCTTACTAATAAATACATTGGCACGGCGGGATCTCCTCGTCCTTGAATGGGTTGGACAACGGTGAAGGCCTACTGTGCTAATATTTCGCCCATGGGATACATTTTCCTCCTTGAAATGGATGAGCACACGCCACATCCTGAAAGGTAAGACTAAAGTGTCCTACATTATACTCTACAACTCCACTGTGTTACTCACTTGGTAAGCCTTGGTTCAAGGCGGGAGGAAAAGCTTATTATGGCTGTATGCTTAAGAATGAGTGATGATGAGGCTTGATCCTTTTTGTCGTCGGATCTGAGGACGACCGTAATAGTCGCGTGACAGGAGGGATCTTCCTGGCAGTGACAGATGAAAGTGAGAGTGAAAGGGATTTAACTCAATTTTCTTTGTTCCAGGATCAACGGAATGCTGATGAATATTCCTGAGTTTTCGCGAAGTTTCCAGTGCCCTCTGGGGAGTCCCATGAATCCAGTACAAAAGTGCTCTTTATGGTGAAGAATATTTTGGAGCCTATTTTTGCGCACGCTCATTATGCCACAATCATCTTGACTTATAATTGGGCAAGCAAAATCACTGTAACGGCTTTGCCCAGCTTTTAAAAAAATTAACGCTACTGATTATTTATTGTTATCACTCTTCTAATGCTATCCTGAGCTACTGTAAAACCTTTTTGTACTCATATGATCAAAACTTACGCTCTGTTACTTCTTGCCCAGATTCCCTACACAGACATGCACACAAACAAGCACACACACGCCTCAGGATGGTAGTCAAGATTTTTAAATTTCTGGAAGGATTACGGCGATGAAGCAATAAGTGAAAGTCAATGTAGCTCTAGTTTAACCTTCGACGTGGAGAAAATTGTACGTTGAAACTTGCCAGACTGGGAAAAGCTTCATAGAATCAACAAGATCTAGACAAGTAACATGGTCTGGTGTCCCTGCAAGCTGCAGGAATTTCCGAAATCCATCAGTGGTTTCGTGTATGACGAGACCGGAAGAGTTATTCTCTCTCTCTAGTGCCATCTGATTTTACATTATGTAAGTGACAGCAAGTGTTCTTCCGAGCCGCATTGTTTCTTTGTCAATTTTCGTTGTCACTCCAGGAATAAATGTCTGTCTGTAAATCACGCGAGCTTATTCCCTCGTTCACGCTTGTTGATCGATTGTTTTCAGGTTTATTCCCACACTTGCATCTCTTCGCACGAAAACCCATTTGGGTACATTGTGAAAGCTGAACTTGGTGGTTCAAACACCTT
Source organism: Pseudobourletiella spinata (assembly GCA_009870155.1). Taxonomy (NCBI): domain Eukaryota; kingdom Metazoa; phylum Arthropoda; class Collembola; order Symphypleona; family Bourletiellidae; genus Pseudobourletiella; species Pseudobourletiella spinata. Next base: position 96,875 of record WJFA01000019.1, on the reverse strand, counting down.
AATTGATTTTCCGAGGTATTATGCCAGAAATAAGATGTGCGGTAGACAATGGATACATTTTGTAGGTTTTTTATTATGATTACCCAAGTAAGAGACAATGATGACATTATAAGCGACTGACTCACATTGTCCTTGACTATAAATTACAACAGTAATAGAAGCTGACCGCAGAGGGACTGCTGCAAAGCATCGCATCAATTCCATAATCCGTCCAGTAATTTCGAAATGGCAAGCGACATGCAGGAGAAATGACAAAAGCTTATGGATAGTATGTAAGCACACCAACAACAACAATCGCAGCATGAGGACACTAGCAGTCTCAAGAATACCACCAACGACACAAGCATTAGACATTTAAAGCAGTCTACACAGAGTTCGAGTATACGCAGCTACTAATTCGTACTGCTGAGAATGTAGCCAGGTTCAATTCGCATGCATTAGTTAGATTTCTATGACTACACATCAACTGCTTAGACTCACATGACAATTATCTTAAGTATATTAGCCGTCACACAATTTCAATTTAAGTGAACTTACTGTGGAACAACAAAGAAATACACTGTGAGTGAGAGTTTGACCAAAGTCGTCGTGTAGTAGATTCCACGAGGGAATCTACCACGTAGTGAGCAAGGGAATTGATTGTGATCCGCCGAGGACAAAAAAGTAATCCGATTATAACAGCCTCTTCCCCAATGTTGTCACCATAGGAATAGTCTATCTTATCTAACTCAAATCTCTTTTCCGGCATCTTCAAGGATTTTCTTTTTTGTTTTGTGTAATTGCTAAGTCATCTAAAGCTAATTTAGATAAAGCTTTCACACTTTAGTAGTCACACATTGAAAAATTTGGCAATTAGTTCCTGAGCAAATAAGTTCAGTAGTCCGTCCTTCGCGTAAGATTTCAATTTTTTTCAAGTCAAATTTCCAAGCAGGACCACCAAGAAAAATCGCAGTTAATTTATTCTGCTTGAAATCTATTATAGTCCGATTCGTAAAAGTTTTTCATTTTTGTTTCATTTTCCCATTTTCAAATTTTTTATCTTGAAGATGCCGATTCCACAACCAACCAGTTATCGGATACCTTTTCTCCTTTCAAAATATACTAAAACTCAAAAATTCATAGTCCACACAGAATGGAAGACAAAAAACATATACTACAGAAGCATTAAAACGTGATAAGTTTACCCTTGAGCTTATGAAACTGCATGATAGTGTAGTTTATCTTAAATAGTTTCGCACGAGACGACACCAAGAGAGTAAGATTTGAAGATAACTATAGAGCCACGAACAACACTGACACGATATCAATTTCTCATACGAAACACATCGAATAACATTAAAAAGACATTGAGACATCAATTAAATCCGTACGAATGTTACCAATAATAGTTCGATTATTACTACTCGAAATGCGTTGTTCCATGACAAATTCCCTCGGATTCCGATCATTCGATCTGCCCGTCATAGTTCTATCATTCTATCCCGTTCATATGGGTTTCTGTTCTCTTCATTCATCAGTTGTAGTTATTGATAGGGCAGAACGCATCACGGAAGGGATGACGAGCTTTACATTTACGATCATATTATATAAGAGAAACTACACACGGATCCCGTCGTATTTTTATGCTTTGTGATAAGCAGTACAGCTACAACCTTAATTAACTATGTATATAATCCACCACCCTAGCGTTCGCTTCATACTACAGTCATTGTGCCTGCAGCTTCCACCAAGTGGAGGAATGCCGACAACCACGATAATCTCATCCAAAACCTGCGACCGATATCAAAATTTTAAAAGTAAAGGAAAAAATTTCTACGTCTTCACACTACTGATTCCAACTCTTTCCTTTCCGTCGCAGGCTAGTTCAAACTGAATTTTCTGCAAATGCATGTGAGCGGGATTTTATAGTTGCCTCACGCACTAATTTCAAACTTCAGTGCGAGAGCTGAGTTTAAAACATTTTAAATTTGACTCCGTTGCAGTGCCATTCTATCGACACACTTGACTGAGATATCCCCACACATTAAAAGTCATTTAGCTTCAGAACAGACCGTCATTCGGAAGCAACGCTAGGGTTCAGGATTGTAACCTATTCTTCCCAATTTTTGAGTCAGTCAAAATCTTGCCAAAGAGAAAGTCTATACAAACGATTTACAAGCAATAACAGCTCTTAAGCATTAACAAACCACGATGGCAATGCAATAACCAGCGGCAAATCAAACATGATCTAAAATTAACAAATAATTGGTAACCAGTATCGTAAAATGATTTAAAACAAATCAGCCACGTACAACAATATCGCAAAATCAAAACCTACTTTAGCCTAATATACCACACAAAAATCATGGCAAACCAACTAGCTTCTCATCATTCCTAGACCGACCACTTCATCTAATGGTCTGATTGACTGTAAAAAAGCATGCAGTGGACACACTAAAGCACACATACCAACATTCGCCTGCTCCGAGGAGCAACGAATGCCATCATACACATTCCCACTTCGTCACTGCAATGCTGGAAATAATCTATGTAGTAAGTAATCATAAATTAACCAATTTCACGTATCTACTACACTGTATGTTTCTGACTTGTTTTCCTGTCGAAAACAGATGGCTTCAGACCTCTCAAGTTGCATGATAAGAATCAATAATAATTACATAACTTATAAAACGCTCATAAAAACGATGAGTTGCTTAAAAATTCGAAGTCAATAGTATATCATAAGATTAGACGTCAGCGAAACGTGTCGCTCCAAGCTGATTACAGAGTTTACATTCTATAGTCATAAAGCATGTCCACGCGACCAAAACGAACAAAGAACGTTGGAATTTCTATATCCTCTTTCTTTGGTTCCATCCGTACGGCGAGTAATTGTGCTGCTCTTCCTCAGTTGCTCTCCTTCCACCCCGTCCATTTTTTTTGTTCATTCGCAATCAAATCCACAAAGGAACAGACTTTAGACATTGACTGTGTCATAGGGCGTCAACCCGTTCGTGATGGGGTGAGCAGCTTCATTTCTGCAAATTTACATAGAATTCAATTCAAAAACTCAAATACCTCGCGAAACATGCTCATGTTAACAACATTGCGCAAACTGCAAAAACAAAAATATTAATTCACAGATTGTCCTCTTATGTACAAATTACGAACACACTGTGATTATGGTGCAGCATGAGTTACAGGATTTAAGAGTTACAGTTAAGGTAGTAGGGGCTACGCATAGTGAAGAGCAGAGGTGCGACAACGGATACACTAGAAAAACTTACTGGTTCCTTCATTATTCCACACAGAGAGTGAGAGAGACAGTTATCAAAAATGCAGCGTACAATCATCAAAACGTCAGAATTAGTTTAGAAAAAAGTCAGAGTCATCAATGATTCATTATCAAATTTCCTTCACACTGGCTCAAAATCATCATAGGATTCATATATCTGTTTCAATGAATCCAAACTCACTTCTCCAACAGACGGCGCATTTCTTCCGTAGTTGATGAGTTAGGCTGCATATTTCCTTGGGCTCCCACAGAATTACGATTCTTAATCAGAGGGTCTCGGTCGCATTCAGCCTCAGAGATTTCGTTCGATTCCTTAGAGTCATTTGCCGAGTTCGTGCTCTGGTTATTTTGAGAGTGTGAAGGAGTGGAGTTCGGAGTGCCATTATCGGGACGTGGTGGTGGTGGGGGTGGTGGGGAAGGGCTCTCGGGAATCGGCACAGCTCTCATAGATCCTGAAAAATTGCAACAGAGTTGTTTTATGAATGAGATCAGCATGCTTCCTTACCACCCACAACTACTGCGCTGGAGTACCCATTGAACGTCGGCCCAAAGATCCACGTCTGTGAGGGCTTCCATAACCGTACTCCTCCTCAATGTTTGCTGGATCATCGTATTCCGGGGAGAAGACATGATTTGGAGGAGCGATCATCCCGTTCGGCCCTACGATGCCGCCACCAGCAACGGAAGAGACAACTCCAGTGCCGACAGGACCACGGGCGTAACGAGTCGTGTTACTTCCGCGAGGCTATAAGTTCAAAATATTCCCATTCGTTACGAATGTTTAAATCACAGGGAAAGGGGAGGAAAGAAATATTACGGCACCACTCACAGCAGATGCAGACCCTCCACGATGGTGGCCATGACCAGGAGGGTGGGGCAAAGTCTGAGCAGCCTTAGATGGGTCCATTTCCTCCCGGAATCCCAGCAAATGGAAAGTAGCATAAGGGCAAATTTCTTCATCGGGTCCCCCGGGTCCTGCAATTGATGACACATAAGTAAAAACAGGAACTGTTCAACCCGGTCAAACTTCACACACTGTATTGTTCAGCACAAGTATCGCACAAGATTTTAGCACAGTCCAGTTAGTACGATAAAAATAATAACACTACTATGAAGCCTCGACGAAGCTCATACGACAATGACAACTTTTAGGATCGCCTCCACTTGAAACAACTGCTTTCCCACTTGCACACATCGAGGTTCCATAGCATGTTTACAGAAATCATTTTAATGGACGCGAGAGAAGAGACATTTATATAGCAACCATCACAGACGAAACGAGCCGCCCTCTAGCGACACCACCGACTCCTTTGTACCCCATTGGCTGCTACAAACAAGCTCCGGGTGGTACTCACGCCGGAAAACCCTTACCAAGGAAAGCAGAAAAAGAAGCTACAAAATCATAACATCTAGGTCATTCCCAGCATCATATATTAAATGTGGTCCAATCCTTATACTATCATTCATTAAAAAGTTCTACTACAGGTGAAGAGACTGAGCAGTTTCAACAGAGGGAGAGAGAGATGCTACATGTACATATAGGATACAAGGAGGGAGATACCGAACGAGGTCGGCCGTTATATCAAGCTTGTGTGTCAAAAAAGTTGTAATTATTACCACCGTTAGGGGGTCTAGTATATACGGTACTATCGTCTGATTGAGCATGAGGCGGTACAGGTGGCTGGGGGTCATAAAAGGTTCCGTTTGCATTGGCCAACTCTTCATATGTATGAGGCACACCGGCGGTTGCAGCTACTCTCCTAGGATTCCACGTGGCTTGACCTTGAGAACATTCCCATTGGAGGTGACACAACATTCAAAGCAAAATCAGGTGTTCTCTAGTCACATCAAAGTTCATTCTCCGCTAACCTCTATTAGAGCATTCCCCAATTATTCATATCTACACTGTCTGGGCGACAACAAGAAATCAAAAGTGAAACTATAACAAATTGAATTTGTTAGAAACCTCTCTGTCCTCTACAAAAAAACGCATTCAATAATGATCTTCATACCTAACATTAAAAGCTTTAAAACGGCAGTGCAAATAAATAATATGAAAAAGTGCGGTTGAATCCACTTTATTGATGAGTTTAGAAAACACAGAGTTGGCATCGGTACATTCCATGCACCTTACCAGTCGTGATTAACAGAAGCCCAGCTAGTTCCATCCTCGAGCGAACCCCCCCCCCCGCCTCCCCCAAATGATAACAATGACTTCACACAGAGAACACCAAGAAAGTCAGAGCCGTCACGTTACCTCGTTTCAGTCTGTCGCACGTATTATAATTAGAGCCCGGCACTGGCGGAAGTTTCCGATTCGGGGGAGCAATGTAGCCAAGTTCATCTCGGAACTCCCGTTTCAGCGTCATCCCTCGCATATCGGGTTGAGCATAGAGCCCTTCGTCTGCAAATACAAAATGAACAAATGAGACATGCTACCAGAGCAAAATACACCCCACCTTTCACAACACATTGGGAACTCGACCCCTACACAGAGACGTTAGTAGGAGAAGCCGGTTATACTCGGCTAATAATATCCGTAACCAGCAACCAATGATTAGTGGCGGCGTTCTCAAACACGTCAGTTAAAAATCATGAAGTAACGGGGTTTAAAAGTGTGACCTCGGAGCCGAATACTCTCCGGTCCGCGATGTCGCCGGGAGACTGCTACACATATGACGGCAATACCAACGACAATTATGACAACCATGGCGAGCCCAGCTATGAGCGTACTGTAGTCGACCCAATCAGGGAGCCATGGGAAGAGTTCCATTAGTTGGGCTCGGCCGTTATCATTGTTCCTGGCCGGAGCAATAGGATCTAGACGGACAAACAAACAGATAAATTGTGCGAAAATCGAGCTTTAATTACCTTTATGGATTGAATCATTCTTTCCACGACGGAGAGCGCAAATTGTTATCAATGCAGTGAAGATGACAATAGCGGCGGTCACCACCGGAACAACAAGATTCAGGTGTCCACTCAAGTAGGCTATCCAGTCAGCCGCCAAGTCGCTGCCGGCATCCAGTGATGGTGGAGCCAAAATATCTACACTCATCAGCACACACACACAGAAATTATATATATAGCAGGGTCAACAACTCAAAGACACCTGCGAAGCCTTCTGTGATCATCACCCTTCAAGCTCTACAGTGCAACGACCTGACGGCCAAAACTGTGCCTCTCTTTCACCGCCTCATTAAACTAAATCTTACGCAGTCAAAATGAGCTCAAATTTGAGATTGTACGTACTTCCTTGAACGGTCAGGGTTGCAAATTCAAATTCGGCCTGGGTCATTCCGACGTTGTTGTGTGCCGTGACACGGAGCTGGTACCAAGTAGCTGGGGTCAGATCCAACACCACATAATTCCCACTAGGTTTCACACTGTTCGACACCATCGTCCATTCGCTCTGATGCCTGTAAATACATATTACTCATAACCAAACCCATCCATTTTCTCCGTTACATCTCAAATTTTTGAGAGGGCTTACTTGGCTTTGTATTCGACAACAAAGTACAGCATAGGGCAGCCGCCATCATCCCAAGAACTTAGATGCAGGGTTACACTGTTCGGTGAGACTTCTATGAATTTTTCCGCCTTGGGGACCGTCGGTTTCGCCCCCTTCGTCCGGGTGTTCAAAATGTCAGAAGCTTCGCCCGTTCCAATGCTTTAAAAATAATCAGAATATTTTTTATTGAATATAATCTGGAGCAGTAAAACCCCCATACGGCATTTTTTCGGCATCGCGTCTACCTATTGTAAGATGTGGCGTAAAGTTGGTAGCGGGTCCCACAGGAGAGTCCTTCAAGATTGTACTCCGTAATGGTCGGGGCAATCTGTGTCGTTTCCCATTCACCAAAGTCCTGCTTGTAATGCAAGGTGAGACCGTGAAGAGGAGCCGAGTCGGATGGGGACCTCAAGCGAACCGTAATGGTATTTTCCGTCGTCTTCACAAGAGTAATTGTTGGCGGCTGGGGTGGGGCTTGAACGACCAAAGTGTGAACGATAGTGTCGTATCCATTTGAGTTCTCAGCCCGGCATGAGTAATCACCAGCGTCCTTCCGCAATACGTCCTTGATAAGTAAACTTCCATCTGGGAGGAGGCGAAGACGATCACTTTGCGTGAGTGATTGACCTTTGACTTGCCACTTGATATCAGGGGCTGGGACACCAACAGCTTGACACGGAAGTTTCACATCCTCCTTATGGGTTGCGACCATTTTTTCAGCGAATGAAGCAATTTTGGCAGGGACCTTATTCGTGGGCGAGATTGTAACCGACTTGGATGAAGCGCCCTCTCCAATAGCAGTGGACGCCGTAACCCAGAATTCGTAACGTTCCTTGCGCTTGAGTCCAGAAGCTTCATAAGTCGTTTGGAACGCCGGTACCTTGTGCGATTTCGGCTCACCCTGCAAACATTGTGAGGTTAAAATTTCATTCCAGTAATTCAACAAAAATTTTACTAAAATAAGCTCACCTCCTTCTCGCTGATCGTTTTTGAGTAGACCGTGTACTGGATAACAACTCCGTTGGGTTGAGATGGTGGTTGCCAACTGACCAATATAGCATCCCCGGACATGACACTGGCTTTAACCGACTGTGGGGGTCCTGGGACGTCCTGCTCCGTGTGACAACTGATAGGAACGGTTGGAACACCTTCGCCTCCGTTCGTGAAAGCCAGGATAGTAATGTTGTAATTCGTATACTTCTTCAGACCATGCAAAATCGTCTCGCTGGCAGAAGTGACCTTTGTTTCCTTGGTTTTGTCATCTGGAATCAGTAAAATAAGATACTTTCATAGGTTGCAATTAAGAACCGATTGCGATGAGAAAAACTAGATTTCGTCACTACTTACCATACCACGTGGATGCAGGTCCATAAATGACTTTATAACCTTTAATAACTCCATTTGCAGATGCCAGTGGAGGTGAAGTCCAGGAGACTCGAATTGATTGTGAGGTGAGTGTCGTGCAGCTAATGTCCTGTAAAAGCATGATATCCGATTCTCAATATTTAAGCACACATCACCAATAAAATAGCCACTACGATTTACGGCATACCTGTGGTGCTTGTTCGGGCTTTCCCTCTGCGGTGTGCTGGGTGACCTCCTTTGACATGGGTCCAGGTCCAACTCGGTTAAATGCTTGCACAACAACAGAGTACTCCGTGTATGTCCTGTGACGATAAATGTTTTTGTTAAGTTCCTTTCTTGCTATAAGAGTTTATTACCATGAAAGTCTTCCAAAACTTGAGCGAAAAGTGAGCTGTGCTGTGGTACTTACTTGAGGTTAGATACCATCAAATGATGCTCCTTTCCAACTTCCCGTGAAAATTCCACAGTTTCAAACAAATAGGGCTTGTCAGAAGAGGCGAGCTTGTAGCCAACGTAGTAACCCATGATATCACCATTCCATTCCTCCCGAAGTGGTGGTTTCCATGTCACCTTCAATGTATGCTGGTCAATAGGCTCCACCTGGACGACAGATGAATTGATGATAAAAACAACAATAGCGGGATCAAAGGTGAAATGAAATCGCTACAACATTATAATTATTAAGCCATACAGAAATCCCTGTTGGGGGTCCAGATGGCGCTTCCTCTGCAGTGATGATAGTAACCGACTGGGAAGCTTCCGAGGTTCCAACTTCATTTTCAGCGACAAGGCGAAGGTGATACGTGGTAGCAGGGCGCAAGTTGTAAACTCCAGCCAACGTTTGGGATCCCGGGACCAAAACTCTATCCTTTCCGGTATTCCAATCACTCTTCGACATCTTGAATTCGATAAAGTATCTCGTAATCGGAGAATTTCCATTGTAGGGCTCACTCCAGGCCAACTGCACTGATCTACCAGACTTGTCCAGAACCTTGAGTCCGAATGGCACCTCCGGGGGTTCTGCATGAGAATCAAGGAATGCATAAAAATGAATCCCCAAAATTCAAAAAGTGGCATGCCAAACGGCATCTACCTTGAACAATGAGATTGATGCTCGTTTCGTCCGATCCAAAAGCATTCGTAGCCACGCAAGTGAACAAGGCTGTGTCAGTACGTTCCGATCTTTTCACGCTGAGGTCGCTTACAACTCCATTGTTCAAAATCTCCTCGCGGATGGTGTACCTCGGGTCTGCCTTCGGGTCCAGGCGCTTTCCATCTCGGCTCCACAAAATCCCAATTGGTTTCTCTCCCTTTGCCTCGCACTGCAACACAGCCGATTCTCCTCTTCGTGCCGTCTGGTTTCGGAACTTGATTTCAAATTGCGGGGGAGCTGCAAAGCAATAGCGGACATTGTGAATCAGTTCCTATTCCTACTGCGACTTTACCCTTTCCAGGTGAATCTTCACCATACCTTGAACAGAGATGTACGTCACAGCCGACAATCCAGCACCGATTCCATTGTTCGCTTCACACAAGTAGTAGCCCTCGGCGTGTTTGGGGATAGCAGCAATAACAAGGTGACCATCTTCCACCCGCATGCCAGGAGCATATCCCTTCAAGTCACGGTAGTCCATGGGACCATCCCCTGTTTAATGGCGCAGAAAATTATCCAACTTGAAAATATTGTCGAGAATTTCCTCCCTTACATCCTGCCGCACAAGCTTACCAGCAGCCTTCTTCCATGTCACAGTGGGTTTGGGGAATCCATCGGCTTTGCACTCAATGCGTACATCACTACCCTGAGCAAAGGCTCGATCTGTGGGCTCAACAATCCAGCGTGGAGGAACTATCATATATCAAAGTCCATGTTAGTATTCCCGAATTCCCCATAATTGGCTAGTTATTGGCTAAAAGCGGTAAGCGCATGCAGCAGAAGTCAAGGCAAAAATCAAAATTGTAGGAGATGGAGTTAAGTGCAAAACCAATACAAAACAACAATAAGACACCCACACCAAAAACAACAAAAAATCGGGTAATTCAAAACCACACCGCAACTTCCCAAAAACCAAAAAGCGTCCACCCACAACCAAGTCAAAAACCAAAAAGTATTCTGTCCACCGTACTGTCAAAATTCAAACAGCACCTTATGTGTAACCAAAAATCAAAGTTCACGATAGCTACAATCGCTATAAAAGTACACTGCACTATGAATAAAAACAACTGATTAAAAATCTGTGGAAACACAACAAAAAATCCAACGACGTAAAACTCATGCGAACCTACAAACTCAAAGAGGGCGACAAAAACAATCAAACCTACAAAAAACCGACGGTATCACAACAACGGAAAACAGAAGGTCACCAACGAAATACTTTTGCAAGCAAAAAACAAAGGTCCTGGGAGAGGTCAAGAATAGGAAGGGATCACCTCAAACTCTTTCTTATTCCGCCTTTCGATCTTAGGGATGACCAAGGACAGAAGGAAGGAGAGTAAAGGATCGTTGCGAGAATGACACTATGCGGAACTTATGATCATCGTCCTACCTACCGTAAACCTGAAGGGATGCCGAGTAATTCGCCACGCCTGCGGCATTCCTAGCCGTACAAGTGTATTCACCCCGATTCCCCGGAATCACCGGCTCCACTAACAACACACTAGTTCGTGACCCTATCACTGTCGTTTTCATCCCCTGATGCGTGGCTAAGGGACCGCCTTGGAAACTCCAAGTGATTTCCAGCGGTGTATCTCCTGCAATTTCCACCTCTGTTAGTGCCTTCACGACGTCACATCTCAAATCCCCAACTAGCGCTTACGTGACTCACTGGTAGGACAACCATGTGCTTGTGTGAGAGCTAACCTGAACTGACCAAACATGTGGCCTGGGTGGTACTACCAGCAAAAACAGGCTCCTCACCAAAGTCGAAAGGTACAATAGTCGGAGGAACTGCAATAAGAGAGAATGTCTTAAGTATCCTCATAAAAGCAGTGAGTGTGAATATAGTTGGTGAGACTAGCTAAAAACCGCCATCATCCCATTACACGCTATAACCTCAACAGTATCCCCGGTGCTGGTGCGGGTACGAAAGAGGAGAACCTTTGTGTGTAACACAGGCGACGATGCAGCAGCGCGCACGAAATAGCAGGAATGAGCAAGTAAAAGTGCTCCAACAATGTCGTTATCTTTACACACCGCGAACGATCAACTCGGCTGTGTAATTGGTGGAGCCCACAGGATTTGTGGCGACGCAAGTGTAATTCCCTGTGTGGGATGCAGCTATGGAGTCAATGGTCAAAAGGTTCGTCCGCTTCCCTATCTTCACCGTCTCAATCCCCATTTGGGAGGATAGCTCTCGGCCGTGGAATATCCAGGAGATGGTGAGGGGCATGTCACCCTCTGCCACGCTGCACTCTAAAGCTTTGTACTCCCCAGCGGGCAAGGGCTCTTCACCCCAACTGAATGGTATTATGCGGGGAGGAACTGGAAAATTTCATGACCTCTTTTATAGACAGCAATTTACCTCAAACTTAAAACTTTCCGGATCCTTCCCAATCTCTGATATCAGGAAGAGTATGGACATAGAAATTAAAGTACAAAAAAGCGCAAAAACACAGCGGCCATACAAGGGACAGAGTCGCACCAAGCATGATGATTCATCTGGACACTATACCAACCCTGGACAACAAGTTCAGCAGTAAAATTGGTGGACCCTGCGCTATTCGTCGCCACACATGTATAGTTCCCGGTGTGGGACGCGGCTACGGCATCAATTGTGAGCAAATTGATCCGCTTCCCGATTTTGATCGTTTCGATCCCCATCTGACTTGAGAGCTCTCGCCCATGGAAAATCCAGGAAATCGTCAATGGTAAATCCCCCTCAACTACGTTGCACTGCAGGGTGGCATGCTCTCCATTGCGCAGGGGGTCATTCTTATCCTCACCGAAACTGAACGGCATGATCCGGGGTGTGACTGGTGGTGTGACAGACATTTTTAAAACGTTCATTCTAATCTAAATCTTATAAGTATCTGTAAAATGCTCATACATCATTGATACGACGGCTCAAAACGATTTGAATCCAAAACTGATATACATTTCGAAATCTAAAACCTGACCTCCTGGGACATCCGACAGAGAGGGTTTACAGGGAGTAGGAAATTGCCTCGCAAAGCGCAGAAGCTGTTGAAAATGCTAATACAAAGTAAAAGTTAACGCTACCCCTGACAACTAATTCAGCCGTGTAATTATCACTCCCCGCCGCATTCGCTGCAACGCAGGTGTAGTTCCCCATGTGAAAAGCGGCAACTGACTCGATGGTGAGAACGTTGAGTCGCTTCCCAATTTTCACCGTTTCTATCCCCATCTGGGAGGATAATTCTCGCCCGTGGAAAATCCATGAGATGGTCATAGGAAGGTCCCCCTCAATCACACTGCATTGCAAGGTCGCATGTGACCCGGCTCTCATGTCGCCGCCAAATGAAAAGGGCAAGATTCGTGGCGGCTCTGAATGAAATTCATCAAATCAGTTTTTCCTACCACAAATCATAACGCCGTGCTGCAACTTTAAAGATGCTTTCCCTAGTTATGAAATCCATGTTCACCAGGGCAATGAGGATGAGTCAAATGAAGGGTAAATAAAACAGATAAGCGAGCATAGGCTGGAGCTGGCGCGAAACACTGCTGATCCGGATGAGACTAGGACAACGAACCCTGAACCACGAGCTCAGCAGTAAAGTTGGTCGACCCCACAGGGTTGGTAGCGACACAAGTGTAGTTCCCTGTATGGGACGCCGCTACGGCGTCAATAGTGAGCAGGTTTATCCGCTTCCCGATTTTGATCGTCTCAATCCCCATTTGACTTGACAGCTCCCGCCCGTGGAAAATCCAAGAAATCGTCAGTGGCAAATCCCCTTCAATGACATTGCACTGCAGCGTCGCGTGCTGCCCATACCGCAGGGGATCCCCCTTATCTTCACCAAAGCTGAATGGCATGATTTGCGGTTTTACTTACGGAATAGAAAATTAATACAAGTGAAGCTATAGATCACGTCTCATTCGTGCCAAGTGTGGCTCACGACACGCCCAAAAATGTATTAATTGTGGAAAGATCTTCGGGGAGACTGACTGACACAAATTTTAATTAAAACTATTACTCTTATAAAAATCTCACTAATTATTCTCATGTCAAAAATTTTGTCCACTTGATCCCTATCACAGGTCCTCCATAAACAATCTCTCAACATCTCACTAAAGAGCAGGGTTTGGTAGGCAAAGGAACAAAGTCAGTTGGTAGGACAGTATATAAACACAGCAGTAGCGCTTCCAAGCCACTTCCACAAACCGCCCTCAATGGCCACAAAAATATTGTACCGCTAACGATGAGTTCAGCCGTATAATTAGTCGTTCCCACGGGATTACTCGCCACACATGTGTAGTTTCCCGTATGTGCCGCCGCGACGGAGTCAATAGTCAAAATATTCGTGCGCTTCCCTAACCTCGTTGTCTCTATGCCCATCTGCGAAGACAGCTCCCGGCCATGAAAGATCCAGGAAACGGTGAGCGGTAAATCACCCTCAGCTACGCTGCACTGAAGTGTCGCATGCTCACCAGCCTGCATATGCGTCTCGCCAAATGAGAATGGGGTGATGCGTGGGGCGGCTAACAATACAAAGGGAAAGGGCCGGTTAGAAAATTGAAAAATATTCCCTCTGCTAGTTCACCTACAAGCAATTTTGATTCCAATAAATAAAGCCCCGCTCTGCCGCCGCCTCTTTACGGGGCGTCACAATCCATCACTATGCACTGAAACTGCACCAAACTCCCGGCCTGGTGCGGGGTGGGGCCGAAGGAAAAATCCAGGATTCTAGGACTTACTGGTAGTTCACCAAACCACAAGTAAAAATAAAAAAAAAACATCAGCTTGCTTGAGCCAAACAGTACGTTTGAAGCGAGTTCCCGATCCTCTCAATCAGATTCACACCATTGACAACAATGCCCGTCGTGTAGTTGGCCACGCCAGCTGTATTCCTCGCCGTACATGTGTAATTCCCTGAATGCTCCGAAGTGACGGACTCAATGATGAGTACACTACTCTTTTGGCCCAATTTCATCGTGGACACCCCCGTCTGGCTCTTCGTCGATGTATCAGCCCCGTGGAAAGTCCACGTGATCTGCAGCGGAGTGTCCCCCTCAATGACCAGGCACTGCATCTGAACGGGGTTGCCCCAATTTAGAGCCTCGTTCACAGGGAAAGGGAGGATTTTCGGTGCAACTTAATCATAAAGGATATAACAATAATAATATTAATGTTTTACAAACTTATTATACGAAGCACTATTAGCAGCCACGCCCATGTGCCATATAAGCCAAGTATCTTTCTGGATGAACGAGCGGAGATGATAACTCATCCTGCGCTCAACGAACCATTCACTATTAATTCCGCCGTATAGTTTGCCACGCTGGCAGCATTCCTAGCCGTGCACGTGTAGCTCCCCGCATGCTCCGACGTGACGGACTCGATCATGAGAACGCTGCTCTTCTGACCGATTTTCATCGTGCTCACCCCGGACTGCGTTCTAGTCGCTACATCATTCCCATGGAATGCCCATGTAAGCTGGACCGGAGTATCGCCCTCGGCTACGAAGCACTGAATCTGAGCTGACACCCCTGCATTCAATGGTTCCTCCCCGAAGCTAAAAGCAACGATCTTCGGTCCGACTGTGAGGGTAGTAACAAGTATGAGGAGGGATTGGAAATGTGTATATGCAAGTATAAATGAGAGGCAAAAGTACAAACTCAATTCCAAAATGTCAACAATAAAAAAACACAAGTTGAAGTGCATTCTGTAGTGCAAATAACCCTGAGTGAGTCACCACACAAAGCGCCAGCCACCTCTGCACCACCGAAAACACTAGTCAGTGTCGCCAACACATCAAGGTTTTACCATTAACGATAACCTCCGTCGTATAATTAGTCTCTCCCGCCGCATTCCTAGCAGTGCATGTATAATTCCCCGAATGCTCTGCCGTGACGGAGTCAATTATAAGTAAGCTACTCTTTTCACCCACTTTTAGCACTTGGACGCCGGACTGGGTCCGCGTACTCGAGGCCGGCCCGTGGAAGGTCCACGTGATTTTCAGTGGCGTGTCACCCTGGGACACGATGCAGTTTAGCTGCGCCATGTCCCCCGCATCCAAAGGCCCGTCTAATGCAAAGCTAACGATCTTTGGCGGTACTGTTTAAGGAAAGGGAAGTCAAAATGAGAAACAACTCTTATGGATTCAACTTAAAAAAGGTGTCATTATTGTAGGGGCTTCAAGTTTAAACTGCATATACATAGTACAAAACGCAAGTTTGCTGGCGTAGACGAAAGCGGGAGCGCGAAAAATCTCCTCCCAGACCAACCATAAACAATCAACTCCGCCGTATAATTTGTCACCCCGGCCGCATTGCGCGCCGTACACGTGTAGTTTCCAGAATGCTCCGAAGTGACGGACTCAATCATGAGAACACTGCTCTTCTGACCCAGTTTCATTGTGGACACGCCGGACTGACTTTTCGTCGAAGTGTCCGCTCCGTGAAAGGCCCAAGTGATTTGGAGCGGGGTGTCCCCCTGGGACACGATGCAGTTCAGCTGAGCCATGTCCCCCGCATCCAAGGGCCCGTCAAGTGCAAAGCTAACAATCTTTGGTGCGACTGTAGAAGAGGGAAAAGGTTAGGCTGATAGGATGTGGTGGATTTGGATTTTATAATAATAGTTAAAATTTTAGGTATTATAAGTGAAGGGCATCATGCGATCCGGGGAAGCGCGCGGGAAATATTTTTTTTGCCTGATGTTCATCTACCAACCCGTCACAATTAACTCAGCCGTATAGTTCGTAATCCCGGCCGCATTTCGCGCCGTACACGTGTAGTTTCCTGAATGCTCCGACGTCACGGACTCAATCATAAGAACGCTGCTCTTCTGCCCCAGTTTCATCGTGGACACGCCGGACTGACTTTTCGTCGAAGTGTCCGCTCCGTGGAAAGTCCATGTGATCTGGAGCGGAGTGTCACCCTCAGCCACGATGCAATTCAACTGGCCTAAATTCCCCGCGCTCACGGATGCTCCAGCATCGGTAAATCGGAAAGGAAGGATAATGGGCGGTACTATGTGTGGGTTCAATGTGAGGTGGTAAATTCAAAGGTAATTTCATCCTCCAGCATTATTCTATATATTGCGGAGACTTCCAGTCATTCACAGAATACAATTCATAGAACTGAGACCGAATGTACACAACTAAAAAATCACATACAGAAGAATTAGGTGGATAAAGCAGCCCGCAAATTGGCAACAAAATGACAACTCGTCCGCCTATCAGATACCATTCACAACGAGTTCTTCCGTATAATTGGACACGCCAGCATGGTTGGTGACGGTGCAAGTGTAATTCCCCGAGTGTTCCGTCGTTACCGAGTCGATAGTGAGAATACTACTCTTTTTCCCTAACTTGGAGATCTGAACCCCTTTCAGTGCATTGAGTGAGGCCCCATAGCCGTGGAAGGCCCACTGAAACTGCAATGGTTGGTCGCCCTGGGTTACCAAGCACTGGATCTGAGCACTGTCCCCAGCATCCAGCGGCCCGTTGAAACTGAACTCGGAGATTTTGGCTATGACTGAAAAGTTACATGGGAAGCATTATATACCGCAGTGCAGTTTTAGTTCAACCGAATCATTAATACTACGTGTGGATCATGTGTTAATCTTCCCTCGGTATCCCATGACATGACAGGCACACCATGTGATGCAAAGTTAAATCCTGTTAATATAGTTTGGATGTCGAGCTAATTACGTCTAATCCTATTAATCCCTTGCCGTAATATAATTTAGAATCCCTTAGCCGTAATAGTTATAATGCCATGTTTGATGGATTACGTGGTTAGGGTGAATGAAGGGTAAATGAATTATTCTTGAAAATTAAACTCATAGAAGGACCACAGAGCGTCGCTTCCATTCCCCGCAGCAGTGTAGGAATCTCCATATACATAATAATAATATCCCAATACCATTCACGATCAGTTCGGCAGTGTGGTTAGCCACGCCGGCTGGATTGGTCACGGTGCACGTGTAGTTACCGGAATGCTCCGTCGTGACGTAGTCAATAGTGAGGATGCTACTTTTGGGCCCCAACTTATGAATCGTCAGCCCTTTCAACGTACTCAGCTTGGCTGCATAGCCATGGAAGGACCAGCGGATCTGAACCGGGAGGTCACCCAGCGTCACTAAACACTGAACCTGAGCCGTCTCCCCTGCATTAAGTGTCTCTTCAGAGAACTGGAAGGGGAGGATTTTGGGTCCCACTGTTCACAGGGTAGCACAAATTGAGATCAATAAAATAATGGCAAAGGAATATACATAAGCATAAAAGATTCTACACCAACAAAATCATCCGCCGTATGCATCGGTATTATGCGCTGAAGCACAGCCCTACAACAACTTGAACATCTCTTCACCATTCACAATCAGTTCCGCAGTGTAATTGGCTAATCCAGCGGAATTCTTCGCCGTGCAAGTATAATTGCCGGAGTGGTCCGAAGTGACGGACTCGATGGTGAGCAAGCTCGTTTTCCCTCCCACTTTCATCACGTTCACACCTGCTTGACTCCTCGTACTCGAATCCTTGCCGTGGAAGGACCAGGTTATTTGCAATGGTGAGTCCCCCGTGGCCACGATGCACTGTAACTGCGCCACCTCCCCCTCATCCAGTGACCGAGCCACTTGGAATGGTAAAATGCTGGGTGGGACTGTGTGTGTAGGAGACAGATTGCGATTATGATAATCAATAGTCATGCGCGATTCGAATGGTATATACTAGAAAAAGGAAACTGAAGGACCAAGGCAGGGACTTTCTTATAGCTATAAAAACGTAGCAGCAGTACATGGCAGCAGCAGGAGCAAAACAACGCTCCGTCCAGTTGAGTAAACTAACCGCTGACTTCAATTTCCGCCGTGTGATTTACAACACCTGCCGCATTTCTGGCCGTGCAGGTATAATTGCCCGAATGCTCCGACGTGAGGGATTCAATAATGAGTAAACTACTCCGTGGACCCGTTTTAACTACTGATACACCATTCTGGGTATTCTTGGACGAGTCTGGACCGTGGAAGACCCAGGATATAGTTATCGGAGCGTCACCAATGGCAACAAGACATGTGAGTTGAGCCATCTCTCCGGCATCCAGCGGGTTCTGCACGCCGAACGGTGAGATCTTGGGCGGGACTGGGAATTTGAGTATCATTTCAGTCACATAAGAAACTAGGACGATGTAACTAAACCATGCTCCCTCACAGAGTTACACACGAGCAGTCTCCACCTCATCCTCGAGCGCGACAATAGTAAGGGATAAGGGATTTGTACATAGTATAATACTCAAGTATAATAACTCAATCTATAAGCTCCTCTATAGTAGCGGCAAGAAGGAATCATGAATCGGCTAACAAAGACATGCAAATTGGCGAGTCAAATCTTATTATTATTATTATTATTAACCGTTCACGATCATCTCTGCTGTGTAGTTTGCTATTCCGGCGGCGTTCTTCGCCGTACACGTGTAGTTGCCCGAGTGATCAGAGGTGACGGACTCAATAGTGAGCAGGCTCGTTTTCCCTCCCACTTTCATCACGTTCACACCGGCCTGACTCCTAGTGCTCGAATCCTTTCCGTGGAAGGACCACGTTATTTGCAAGGGCGCATCTCCCGAAGCCACGATGCACTGAAACTGAGCCACCTCGCCCTCATCTAATGATCGCGTCTCCTGGAAGGGGTAAATGCTCGGAGGAACTGCCGGAAATGTCAAAATAAGCTTCACCAATCCCCTCCACAATACTAAGATTTCAGGTTGGGATGAGGGCAGGGAGTGGGAAAGTATAAACTGCAGCGCTCATTGCGGTTGCCGAAAAGTTCCTACATAGTAAAAAAAACGTGGGGCAAGTACCATTAACTTCAATTTCGGCCGTATGATTGGCAACCCCAACAGGGTTCCTGGCCGTGCAAGTGTAGTTGCCTGAGTGTTCCGAGGTCAGGGACTCAATTATGAGGGAGCTACTACGCGGACTCATTTTCACGACGGACACTCCATTTTGCGTGGCTTTGGAGGAATCTGGCCCGTGAAAAACCCAGGAGATTGTCACTGGAGCGTCACCCACGGTAACAAGGCATAGCAGCTGAGCCATTTCCCCCTCGCTCATCGGGTTTTGGATCCCAAAAGGAGAAATTCTCGGCGGCACTTTCAATTTAAGTGAAGGAAAAATCTCAGTCAAAGAAGATGGAATGGCCCATAGGGATGAACCAGTCCCACACTAAAGTAATGAGCAGTCTCCTATCATATGTGCCCACGGTATGCATCTCTCTCAGGGTAAACAACAAAAAGGATCAGATTCCAAAGGGATACATGAAAAATCGTCAAGCTACTAGCAGCCACAAAAGAACATATAAGCAATATATAATTTTTCCGTGAAAAAACTTGGGTTAACCATTGACTACTAATTCAGCGGTGTAATTGGCGATGCCAGCCGAGTTCTTGGCTGTGCACGTGTAATTTCCTGAATGGTCTGACGTGGCGGACTCAATCATGAGCAGACTCCCCTTCGTCCCAACTTTCATGACACTCACGCCGGACTGGCTTCGAGTGCTCGAGTCCGCTCCATGAAACGTCCAGGTGATTTGCAAAGGTGTGTCCCCCGTCGTCACCATACATGTCAACTGTGCCACCTCACCTTCGTCTAATGCTCGTGAAACTTGGAAGGGCATGATGCTTGGAGGAACTAAGATTGATTTATGTGTCAGAGATTAAATTACAAGCACGGACGGACAAGTTTCCCTTCCTACTATATACTCCTCCGAATGCTTTCCACTTCCTCATCCATAATCCGGTGACAGGTTAGTTTTTCACGAGGTGTTCGAGGGAAATGGGAGGAGGGGGGAAACATGCTACAAGATCACATGGGAAGCGCAATATAAATTACAGGCGTATACTGCGGGGATGACGAGGCCAATGTACCATTCACAATGATTTCAGCCGTATGATTTGCTACTCCGGCACTGTTCTTGGCCGAACAAGTGTAATTGCCCGTATGCTCAGAGGTGAGGGATTCTATTATCAGTGAACTGCTCCGGGCACCGTTCTTTACCACGGAAATCCCATTCTGGCTCGCCTTCGATGAGTCCTGACCATGGAAAACCCAGGATATTTGGATAGGGGTATCGCCGAGTGCTACCAGGCAAGTGAGCTGAGTCATCTCTCCGGCGTCCAGCGGGTTCTGAACATTGAACGGGGCGATTTTCGGTGGAACTGAATATTTGTTTGCGCAAGGAATGAATCATATTAGAATGATAATAGCTCTCCATAATAAATCCATATTTAAACCTCAATCCGCCCTCATTCCAGTCTTCCTCTTCACTTGCAGCTAATAGAAATGGGAAAGTGGGGGATACGCAGGAGGAAGAACTATATCAAAAGCCTTTGCATAACACGAGCATATTCGCCAAAGTCCAGCCTGCCACGCTCAACTAACCGTTTACTATTAACTCGGCAGTGTGGTTGGACACCCCTGCCCCGTTCTTCGCCGTGCATGTATAATTGCCGGAATTCTCCGTCGTCACTGACTCGATAATAAGGAGACTGCTCTTTGATCCTACTTTCATGATTGACACGCCCGTCTGGGATCTCTTGGTCGAGTCCGACCCGTGAAACGTCCACGTAATTTCAACAGGCAAATCCCCGAATGTCACAACGCATTGGACCTGAACTAACGCCCCAGCATCCAACGCTGAGTCCCCGAAGGAAAATGGAGCAATTGCTGGCGGGACTGTGCGAGAACTTGATATTTTAGACACTCAAATCCACAGCGTAGAGATAGACTCAGGTGGATATAACGAGAAAAATATCGTATCACCTCCACATGATATCATTTTTCATTATTGAATGAATATGGCATGGAATTCATTTCTCATTACAGTGAAAGGCGTAATTTATGCTTACCCATGACTTGCAGTTCGAGATTTCCACGGGATGTGTATCCTTGAGCGTTCCTGGCCACACACGTATAAGTTCCCTGATCCATCCCGCGCTGAACGTTTTCAATGACTAGGGTTCCATTGGGGAAGACGCTCTGACGACGGTTGATTGGCAGCACACGGTTATCTACGGAATCATATGAGATGATGAAAAAAGTTATTTACTGGGAAAAACACTGATGCGTTCCCACTTCTGAGTCCCAGTTAAAGAATCCCCAGATAGTCAGCAGAGGAATGCCAATGTTTTATAAAACCAATAAATTATAAATTATCATTCAGGCACAGTACCCTTTTCCCAGATGACGGCATCAATCGGGTATCCCGCGACGGGGCAAGTTATGACGAAAGTTTCACCAGCCACCACTTGAGCCTTGTCCATGGGTCGAATGTGCGGGAGTCCGTGAACATTGAGCCTAGCCATGTGCGAAGCACTTCCAACTTTGGAAATTGCCGTACACCTATTTTTTGCCCAACATAATTCATTACAGTATGTAAGAGTGTTCCATACATTATTATACAGACATTCAGTAGTACTGACAGCAAACAAAATTACAATAGTTTAGGACATTAATTAACAACTAATAGATCCACGCAAAGAAAATGAGTTCCCAACAACAGTCCGTACTTGTAGACACCACCATCGTTGCTGTGAACATTCGTGATGTTCAAATGAGAAACAACCTCGCCATCAACTGTAACGTACTGCCCAACTTGAACCCTGTGAACAGAGAAGACATCGCGATATCACAACACACACACACACATTTTACAGCTCAACCTTCACCTTTAATTAGCTTCTAACGAACCTCTCGCTGTTAACGACCTTCTTGTTATCCAAATCCCAAACAATTTCGGGGGATGGATTCCCTGTAGCCTTGCATTTGAGGGAAACAGTGGGACCGGGCTGAAGAATCTCTTCCCTAAACTTGAACGTGAGCTTAGGTGGGTCGACTGAAAAGTTTCAAAAAATACCGTCACTCTCCCATTCATCATAGATACATTCCCACAAACGCCTTGGCAGACCGACGCATACTCCTCAAGCACGTGAGCCCGACTGAGCGGGCTGAGGGTGAGTGAGAGTCGCAAGCGTGTCAAAGCCATGCTACATCCACATGTTTCCACTCACATCTCCCTCCCAACTTGAGTTCCGCCGTCGCCTGAGCCGAATCCTGATCGTTGCGCACAAAACACTGGTACATTCCCCGGTCTTCCCGCCGGACAGCATCGATACGAATAACCGAGTCGGAGGTAGACAGGCGCTTTCCATCCTTCGTCCATGTGACACTCTTCACCGGTGAGCCCTACAGACGTACACGCACGCACATATTTACATGCCCATTCAACCATCATTCCCGCGTGAACTCCCTTCTTCCACTCCTCCGGTGGCTTACTTGATAGTGGCAAGTGAAAGTAGCCGGTCTTCCAAAATCCACAGTTTGCGTTGCCGGTTCCACGGTAGCAGCCAGCGGCGCTGCAAACATAACAAACGAACACATGAGTCTATCCCCACAATAGCTAATTACACTTTCCAAATCCTAATAATTGCCTTACCCGTCACGGTCAGAACAGTTTCCACACTCTCTCCGCCAACCGAGTTGTTGACCACACACAAGTATTTTCCGGAATCATCCACACGAGCTTCCCGAATGATCAGAGTGCCTCCCAACTGTTTCACACGGTCGTCCAACTGAACCGGGACCTTGCTGCTTCCTTCCGTAAACTTGAACCACCTAAGTAGACATTACACCATCCCCGATTAGTACAAATCCCAAAAAACTTACACAGGCACACACACTAATACGCGAGAGCAAATTAAAAAGTTCCACATGCAAGGCCGCATTAAAAGCAGAAAAACGTATTGAATAAAAACAATAAATGCTGTGTTAGACAGCTACGACTACAAAAAAAAATTATTAATCAGACATGGTCAAAGGTCAAAATCATGTTTTATTCATGTTCTCAGCTGATAACTATATAGGTTGCAGATGGCACAATATGCCCTTTAACCTATAATCTGGTTTAGGAAATCCTTGTAAGGAGCAAACGGCTGCCAACGGTTCACCGACTTTCCCCTCTCTCGTCTCAACCGTTTTACTCGCACCCCGCGGTTGGACAGCTCCCGTCGGCTCTGTTCAACCGCAACCACACACATGGGCACACATCAGCATTAAAAACACACACACATTAATACGGGGTTAACCTATAATCTTCCAATTCCAGAAATGCTATCAACATTCCTGGAACTGCCAGGGCATTGGCGCCTTTACATAGGATGCAATCCCATTGCAGAACAGTGGGAGCGGGAAGGTGGGATTGAACTGAGCTCGAAAAATATATATACATAGTTTTTATTTGCTTTCAATAATTGAGCTCCCAATAGTAAACATACTTTTGATTCGCTTTAGATAATTGAGCTCCACATAAAATGCAGTTTTCATTTCCTTTCAATCATTGACCCTTGACCTTTATAAGCAACGTACAAGTTGGCAAATTCTACTAAATACTTCCTGTTGTCAAAGTCTCTTTAACCTCGACTCCGGTGGAGGGTGTGACTGGGCTTCACAGTGCAAAGCCAGGTCATTCCCCGCATCCGAGCGGATACGCTGCCACCCATCTCCATTTAACTTAGGACCTGTCCTCCCCGACGGCTCTGAGAGTCATTCAAGCATTTCCACACTCACAAATATGCTCATCAACACTCCTTCTCAAAATTAACTTTCAGTACACATGTCTGACAAGTGGGGGCCGTCACGACGATGACAATTTTTACATAATAATGCACGGTACAAATGCCGACGACTCTGAATGTCAGTTGAACTTCAGTTGCTCTCAAATACCCCAATTTAACTATTCAAAAATTTGGGACTGTTAGCTCGGGCTGACAAGACAAAATACTTCACTCAATAATTCTCAAAAACGTCTTTCACTGCAGTGCAGAAGAGAGTGGGAGGAGGACCCACCTATGATTCGGTGGAGGGAAGCCTTGGGCCTCACACAAAATATCGATATCCTCACCCCCGCTCACTACTTTGACAACAGTCGTATCTCTGAGAAAAGAATCCCGAAGACGGGGCTCAAGAGAAACTTGCGGCTCTACAGGGAAAAATAATTAAAAACAATTTGGGCATGCAGCATAATATAAATCTTAATCAAACTCAATTCGCAACCAAGATTCCTTGTACACAAAAGCCATCACTTCACATGTTACACAACTAATGAATAGTTTAAGAGTAGAAAAGTAGTATCCACGATGAGATCCTTCTTCCTCCTGATTTCCCTACTCCACCACCTGGTCGCCTACGGCTGTTCCTACAGCCTCCTACAATGTCATGTACGCATACGAGTCCTCACCGAAACTCCGGCGGGGGATGCGCCTGAGCATCACAAGTCAAAGCCACATCACTTCGCCCTTCAGCAGTCGCCACGCGACTCCCAATTGTTTTCCCGTCCCGAATCCTGGGTAATATACTTGTATGGGGTTCTAAATACAACAACGTGACCACACACACTTGAAACAACATCCCATGACGGCATACCCCACAATTTTCCAAAAAACTCAACACAAACGTTATGGGCTGTGACTTGTGACACTTTGTAATATCCCTTCCCCCCGCCGGTGAGCTACATTTGAGTGCATGTGATGATTGTCATACTTAAAGTCCGGCACAGGATTCCCTTGACCTTCTACGGATAGGACCGGAGTTCCTCCAGCTTGTGAAACCACCTGATGCATCGTTAGTTTCGGGATTTTCGGACTGACTCCAGAGAGCGGTTCTTCATGATAAAATCATCCCGTGTTAACACCCGTTATGCTCAAGCATACAATCTCGTATGTAAACACAAACGCACACACATACACACACACACACACAATGCCCTTTCGCCTTCAGCCTGAACGTTGTTGTTGGAAACGGACTGCTGTGCAAAATTCCACCAGGAACTTCACCCCAACTCCGTCCTCTCATATTCCCCAGTAACCCCACACTCCAACATAATTACACTAATCAGGTTAGGATCGAACCTAAATTCAGGCGGTGGATGACCCTGAGCGGAGCACGTAATGGCAACTGCACTTCCTTCAGCCTTCTGTGAGGTCTGCATACGTGACTCGGTGGGAAAATTCGGCGCGGAACTCCCGAGCGGCTCTACAGTATAGTTTATAGGTACGGCACATACTAGTAGTCAACATTCCCTCTCGATCCCACACGGCATGCACGCACCCACTCCTCCACAGAGAAGTAAAAGTTGAGCGACTGCACTCAACCATGCATTATTATGCAGCTCACGCACTCCATTACCACTGTTTCATGTGGCCAGCTGCAACCGTATAAAATACTACAACTAAAACTAATGCTGCCCTAGAAGTCTTCTGAGATGTTGGGAGATCGGTGTAATTCCTTTTAGCACATTCCTACATCCTATAGTATCCCCATACAGCACAACTCGTGGGCTGCTGTCTTTTAGAGACCCGAAGCAATGCAATGACAGGATTATACAGAAGGAAAGTTTATATACTTGAACGATGGTGCGGGATGGGCTTGAGCCGGGCATAAAAGTGCAAAGGAAGAATCTTGAACTTTGAAAAAAGTTTGACTGTGTGACTGGACTGAGAACTTGGGTCCCGTCGTTCCGACCGGATCTGTATATTTATTCGTGGGGGGGGATGCATACATGTCCAACAGTATTATATCATAAACCCATTGCGGTTACAATAACGCTCCTCTCACACATTCGTTTGCATCCATTACTTTCCCTTTCCGCACGTCCCCACCGCCATAAATCAGCGGAATGCAAACACAGTCAGTCTTCAGTCAACCAAGCAGCCCGAGCCTTTTAGATTTTATATGGGAGACCGGGAAGACTACTAAATGTGATGTGCAGTTTGAAATCAAGCTCAACATAATCGTCGTCAAAGTAAACATGCCTCTCCAACTATAAAATCCCCTTTCACATCAATCCACGTGTGTGCCAGCCAGATGTGCAGTAAAAGTATACAGAAAGTCCTCCGCACACGTGTGTATGTGTGTGTGTCGCCGAACCAAATCCCAGCCTCGTATTTGCCTTATCTACATCTCACTCCTGTGAGAGAGTTCTTACTTGAAACTGGGCGGTGGAAAGGCTTGG
Organism: Pseudobourletiella spinata; assembly: GCA_009870155.1. Classification (NCBI taxonomy): domain Eukaryota; kingdom Metazoa; phylum Arthropoda; class Collembola; order Symphypleona; family Bourletiellidae; genus Pseudobourletiella; species Pseudobourletiella spinata. The sequence goes on along the minus strand of WJFA01000019.1, from coordinate 70,548 downwards.
GCTGGACAAAGAAGGGCAAAAGCAGAGCCTTCAATGTTCTCAAAGGTTTGTGACAATGACTTGAGAGCAAATTTCGGTGCCGTGCCTCCAAGTGGATCTGCACCAAGTCAACATCATCATATACTAAAGTTAACAACCTACGCATAGGCACAAACTCGAATCACAACAACTCACGCACACTTCTTCCGACTGCACGACAATGGTGCGCCCTCCTGGAAGCCAAATAGAGTGAATGTTCTTGTGCAACGGAGACAGGATTGACATTAATGCACTTTCATAACTGTTGTGGCCACCACTAGAATGCTCATGTGTACGGAACATCAGCTCAAATCACGCTTGGATTACTACCTACTACATGCCTACACAATGAGAGCACAAATTTCCGGCTCAATTGCATGCACAATTTAGGCGTTCCTTCGGTCCGGATCACGCACGAGATCGGTGGGATTTAGTGTATAGACCAATTCAGGCTCATTCACTATTATGCCAAGTTGTGGGGAAACCACACTACACAGCCACAATTCCGGTTCTCATTCCCACTCCACCAGAGCAGGACGACGACTCGGTGATGCCCCACCGTTATGACACCGACATCAAATCTTATGCCCACATCTGGCCCAACTCCAGGAAACTTACTTAAAATTCGGCGGTGGGAAGGCTTGCGCCGGGCAGAGGAGAGCAAAGGAACTGTCGCTACTCCTCACAATCGTCTGTGAGATTGAGTCAGACGAGAACTTGGGTCCTGTGCTCCCATGTGGATCTGTCCAGAAGAGAGAGCCGTGGGCACATAATCAACACGAGGACCAAATGCAGCGCGACCCAAGGTTACGCACATACACACACACATGCACGCACGGGCTTAATATCTACAATCTTTGGAATTACAGCCCCATTAATCACGGCATTCACCGAAGCCTGAATGGGTGTGACTCTGTGACTCTGCCAGTCTGTCTGTAAACATTAGAGCAAGTGTGACGGCATAGGGGAAAAAAGTGACAGCTCCTCACATCATTTTCCTCACAGTACTGCACACTTTCACGTGCCTACATACATATATCCGCAACCGGGAAAAGTGAGAGTTATTCCCGACATCATGAGTTTCTTCTTCGAGCTACGACAAACTTACTTGAACGTTGGCGGTGGGAAAGCCTGAGCCGGGCACAGAAGGGAAAAGGACGATTCCGCCGATTTCGTAAAACTCATGCTACTCAGCTCAGTGGAAAAAGTCGGTTTCGTGCTCCCCATCGGATCTTGGAAAAATCATGTTGTCAGTCATTCATGGCATGCTCAAAAGTAAGTAGTTGTTACAAAACCGTGCTAGCCTCATCACATAAAAATCCTCATTCACATCATAATGCCTTTCTGAGCTGGACGACATCCATTATTAGGAAACCCACTCGCACCGTAATTTGTAGAGGCCCAACCCCATGCAATGACTACTACTGACAGGAATAATGTACGTTGATGGAACCACAATCCCATTCCGAGGCTGCACAGACACATACACACACACACACACACGCACGCACGCAAACACACATATACACACACCCATTCTGAGGCTCCACACATAGATAGTGAGAGCAACACAAAGGAATGGAGTTGTTGAATCACTCAAAACCACCCACAAGAATTCCATTCATCCTGAGAGAGTGACTCTCGTACTATCTATAAGTACGTAACGACGCCACTACTGGATGATACAAGGATGACTCAGTGAGTCCATACTACCAACGGCAAGATCAGTGTGCCAAGAACCACAAACTAAGTCACTGTAGTAAGTTGACTCTCTCGTATCCGCACTCCACTCTAATCAGATGAATGACTCGCTCTCTACCTCCAGAAAACAACATATTTATTTATACTATGAACATACCGAAATGACGGAGAGGGATTACTCTGTGCATCACACATAAGCCCTGCCATCGCTCTTGACTCCACCGTTACTTTACTCCCAATGCTATTTCCATCCCTCACTTTGGGTGCGACACTCGTCTGGGGCTCTGTAATAAGGTATACGAGTGTGTGCGGAGCAGTATTGCATATGCGGAACACGTCCACAAGTCACATATTAACTTTTTTCATGTGTGTTTGTGTGTGAGTGTGTGTGTATGTACAGGAAATAAATGGACTGTCTCCGTGCGATTTGGAGTAAAAACCTGTAGTCGTGCATTGTTGTCTTTCAATCAAACCCATTCAAGGTGTGTGCCGATAGAGCGTGACAAATCTTGCTCGACTGTTGGGTGACGGGTTGGATTTTTAAATAGTATTTTCACTCATGTGTTTTACGGAGGAACGACACGGAGGACCTGCATCCGCAGAAGTCCCACACTTGCGATACACAAGTTTCATTAGAGGTGTGTGGGCTGCCGGATTATCCATAGTATGCGATAGGGTCTTATCTATTAGAGAACCAGCTGAGGCGATAAGGAGCCTCGCCATTGGATGCATCACCATCATCATCATCATCATTATTACATACTTGAAGTCAGGAGTTGGATTTCCCTGTGCTTCACAGACGAGCACAGCGGGCTGACCGGTTGGACACGAGGGCGGAGGACGGAGTAACTGGGGAGCCCTGGGTGCGACGCCTGTAAATGGCTCTGTAATCATATCATAATACCGAATTTCTCTCTCTCTCTCTCCCTTATTTCCAGTTCCCACTCACGCGCTCATTTCCCTTTAAGAACCTCCGCGGAGTCATGATGAGAATCTTTATGACAGACACCACCTACACATAGCAGCAGCTCAAACAGGACTCAATGGTTTGCATTCATTCACGCAGTCAGTCAGTCATTCTCACATGTGCGGCTACACGGCGTCCCGAAACCCTCTATGTCGCTGTGGAGACTTTGAGAGATGATTATCCTCCATGCCTAATCATCCCATGTTACCTCCACACGCTCTCGGCGTACGTTCACCTCGGACAGGGAGAAGGGCTTCCGTTTTTGGCGCTGCCAAACTCCAACTCTCAACCCATCCATTCCGCTTCCCCCCCCCCCACCGAGATTAATAAGGCTTGTCTAACGAGATGCCCGTCTAATTGCCACACCATCAAGAAAACTACAAGGAGGCTGAGCAACAAGTACACTGTACAGGAAGACTGTATTTTACTACTACTATGCCTTTAACATCAAACCTAAAATCTGGAGGTGGGTGAGCCTGTGCCATACAAATCATTGCTAGATTGGATCCTGCTGGTGCATCCGCCGCTTGTAATCGCAAACTTGACGGAACCATCGGGGCGGAACTGCCCATCGGCTCTGTACACACACACAGTAATGATAACACAGCATGTGCACAATAACACCCCCACCAGCAACATGCTCACAGCAGCCAACACGCGGGCAGCCCGGAGAGCAGGAAGGGAACTGATTTGCAACCTTCTGTCCTATCCCCACACTAGACAGAATAATAAAGAATCTTCCAACAAGACCTGTGTGAGGTACTCACTTAAAGTTTGGTGCGGGAAAAGCCTGAGCTGGGCAGAGCAATGCAAAGGAAGTGCCCGCTTCCTTCATGAACGCTTGCATATGTGACTCAATGGAGAACCGCGGTCCCGTCCGTCCCATAGGTTCTAAATGGAAATTACCATTAAGTTCTGCACACACACACACACACACACTAAAAAAGTCAACGTGGGGGCGGCCAGGAGTTATGAATGCATAAAAGAGTATGATGGACTGAGAGCGGGCGGTCTGGAGTTGTGAATGCATATGAGTATGTCTGTGAGCAGGCGGCAATTAAAATTTCCATATGATCAGACACAGTTCCTCAGCGATCATCATTTCTCTCATGCTCGTATGAGGTATGAGCTTACTTGAAACTTGGCGGAGGATTCCCTTGCGATGTGCACGACAATGCGAAGGAGGTCCCACTCTCCCGCGTCACCGTATAGAATCTCTGTTCCGTGGGAAAATTCGGCCTCATGCTACCCATGGGTTCTTCACACATTTATAAAATTCATGAATCATCTTACAATGCAAATGCGTCTGGGAAGAGTGCGGCTACGTGTGTGTGTGCGCGTGTAACACGAGTATGAACTCATCCGTTATCCCGAGGCTATAACGACAAAATCTGGAGGTAGCCCGTGTAAGGCGTCAACTTCTGATGAGTGTGACAAGTCAAAAGACACATTATTATTACGTACTTGAATTCGGGAGGAGGGAATGCTTGTGCCGGGCAGAGGAGTGCAAAGGAGCTATCTTCAGCCCGCACGAACCCGCTCATCACTTGCGAATCGCCGGAGAATCTCGGCGCTGTGCTCCCCAGTGGGTCTGTTTGTTTGTCAAAGGCCCACAGACACGACATGAGAAATTACACTTGTCCAATTCCCATTAATAATAACTCTGCTTAGAATAAGTTGAACGACCCGAGCGAATGAATGAAGCGGAAGTAGGGAGGAGTAATTTCTATAATTTCCGTAAAAAAGCTGGACAAAGATCAATAGTTCCCACTGCTGAACTGCTAAAAACTCAATTCCATGTTTCTCTGTGCCGGTGCATCTAGTGGGACGAGTGCCTGTTCATTCCGCCTGCATACTACTGTGCGTATTATCGACTCTTTCCTGCGCACTCGGGTCGTGATCAACAGGTGGGATTTGTGAGAGCATGTTCGGCTGTTCATTCACAACTTCCATACGTTCACACTCACGACCATAGACGCACGAGCTTTGGTCCTGGGGACTCCAAGTTGGATCTCTGCCGGATCCCCTCCTCAAGATACATGATGGGATTCTGCGGAGTTAGCAAGTTCAAGCTCTACCCTGTCACGTAGATTTACTTGTCACTCATTCACAAACTCACTTATAATCAGGCGGAGGATAGGCCTGGGCTGGGCAGAGCATGGCGAAAGTACTTGATTTCTTCCCAATTCGCATAAAGCCAGAAATCTGCATGTCACCGGAAAACCTCGGGGCAGTTGCACCATGCGGCTCTGCATGACAAGTCATTTATTTCCCACGTGGAAAACCACCTTCAAAATCTCTCTCACTACAGACTCATTTCAAACACGAGGATTAGCCACTTCCAAGGTCGGCCGGCTCTGTCCCCGTACCATCAAACACACTGACTCCGATACAACTCGTATCGTACATTTATCCGTGACGAATTCGGGGGTGGGTGTGTGTATGTGTGTGTGTGTGTAGTAGGAGGAAAAACTGTGAGTTCTCAGGGCGACCCCATGATATATAGCATGAATGCTGAATGACAGGATGATGATTGGGCTGGAAAACAGTCTGCCTGCAGAGCGGCGGGCTCGGATGTAGGCTGCGAAAACTTTAAGGCGAAAGGCTCACTTGAAATCAGGAGGAGGATGTGCCTGTGCCGGACAGACCATGGCGAATGCGTTTCCTTCGTGCTTTGTCATTCCCACTATTTGCAAATCCCCAGAGAATCGCGGTGCCGTGCTACCCAATGGATCTTCAAATCAAACGTGTCGGATCAATTACCTTATGTAATCCCCATCCATCACGCCGCATTTCATTCTAGCCTGCCGAAGAGCAATATGAGTTGTGACGATAGTATTGTTGTGAGAGCGGGCCCGGAGCGCGGTTACAGTACGGAATGGATTAATATTATGCTACCAATTCTGGGAATTTCCCCATCACATTCTAATTCTACAGCACGCTCCCAGCCAGAGCTCACCTAAATTCTGGTGCGGGGTAGGCCTGAGCGGGGCAGAGTAGTGCGAATGAGCTGCCGGAGGGTCGGTTGAAACGCGACAGCGTGGAGTCACCCGTAAATTTCGGTGCCGTTCCTCCCAGCGGTTCTTAATAGCCATCGTAGGAGATCCCATTAAATCAACTCACTCACAGAATTGTATAAAATGTGCGAGTCTGAGCGAGCTGTGACTGACTCAATTGCCAGGGAGGGGGGCCCGGGAGGGAAGGAGAGGAAATTAAAGTTAGCAACCACCCAGGAGATACGTCATTATTACCAAAAGGTTGGCGGTGGGTTCGCCTGTGCGGGGCAGAGTAGGGCAAATGAACTTCCTTCTAGCTGAGAGAATCCGGTGCTCTTCAAATTCCCTGAGAACCTGGGTGCAGCACTCCCGAACGGATCTGACGGAGGTTCCACCAATCGCCGTTTTATCATGTAGTATGCATGCCCTCACAGGCTAAGACACGTGGTTCGGCTCATGAGATGTGAGGCCCTGGCTGTGACGATGGGACACATGACTTATATGCCGTACTCACCTAAAGCTGGGAGCGGGTGAAGCCTGAGCGGGGCATAGGAGAGCAAAGGAGCTGTCCGCGGAGTGGATGAAACCATGGTACATGGACGCTCCCGAGAATCTCGGGGCCGTGGCTCCCAGTGGTTCTTATAACATTAAACACCGTACAGTCAGTTCCTCCTGGTCTGTGACAACTTGAGATTTTTCACCGGGCGACCCGAAGCCTCACTATCCTACCCTTGTCAGTACCAATGTCACACTTGCTCGCTCAAATTCCAGTCTACACCGCAGGGCAAATGGAGTGGAATGATACGTTCTTGGCTTACCCGAAAGAGGGAACGGGATTGGCCTGTGCCGGACAGAGTAAAGCAAAGGAGCTAGCAGCTGCCCAAGTGTATGACGAAGTTCCGGAGGTGGTGGCAAATTTCGGAGCTGTACTTCCCAACGGCTCTTCAGACATGCAAGATAATGAGGTAATGCACGTACGAATGTAATGAAGAACATTTAAAAACTTTACGATGCCTCTGTAGCCATTCGAATAGTACGGGACTCACTGAAACTTTTCGACGAACTGCAGGGCGACCCGAATGCCTCCCTAAGCAAGCCTATTGCGCTCTGACCTGAGAATGTTAATGGGTATTGATGCGATAGTCAGAAGGCCTTCACTAGGATAAGCTTACCCGAAAGAGGGAACAGGATTGGCTTGAGCTGTACACAGCAGAGCAAAGGAGCTACCCTCCGGACGAATGTAAGAAGAGGTACCGGAATCCGTGGCAAATTTGGGTGCAGTACTTCCCAAAGGTTCTTTATAAAAATTGTCATTACATGCCGCAATTTACCACAATGATGAGTTCTGGTCTAATGAGTACGTATACATATGCAGCTGAAGTCCTGAATGCTGAGATGATAGAATGGAACGGGAATAATTGGGTGAAACAGGAAGAATCCTGCTCACTTCAGTCCCTTTGTACCATGTCCTCTGTATGCGACAATTCAGGGGAGCGTAGGAGCACGTATATAATAAAATGAATAGCCATACGACTAACCTAAAAGATGGGACCGGAAAGGCTTGAGCGGGACAAAAGATCGTGTGATCAGATCCAGAGGAAATCTCTACCGAGCGGCTCGTCTCTTTGCCCGACGACAGTCGAGGTGCAACATAGCCAACGGGGTCTGTTTCCAATAAAAATCATTCATACATGTCATCTACGTGTCTGTCAGAATTACGAATGCACTTCCGTGACTCTATACGTATCACCCATGAGCGTCATCCGTTACGTTGGAACACTTATGTGAATCAGTGACATTATCATAGACTACCACAAGTCGCCTAATAGACAAGCGTTCCCACCGTAAAAACTTCATATGATGACTTATGAATGAATCCTGTATGGAACTCAACGTAAACATTACCAAAGATGGGATAGAATGCATACTATAAATAATGCTAAAGGGACATGAAAAGCCAACTCATTCCACCAACAAAAAAATTAATTTATCTTTCGCTCCAAGCAAACGTAACGTCGACTGACCTAACACTGGGCACAGGGTAGCCCTGAGCAGGGCAGAATAAAGCCAAGTGACTGGAGTGCTTGGCTTCGGAGAATTTGAATCTCTCGGAGAAGGGGAACCTGGGTGCAACGCTTGCCACGGGCTCTAAAACAGTCCCGCACGAGAACAAGTCAGAGTAATTGACAACAAGGGAGCCCGGCAGGCTTTTTGTACTAGACTTTTAAAATCCTTTCCGCGCCGCAACAACAGGTTGTTGTCAGCGAAAGCATTTGGAGAATAATGAGCCCATGAGAAAGAGTCTGTCTCAAGGAAATTACAAGTGGCAGAAAATGCAAATCACTTCCCGTCTCCCAACATTCAGGCTTCGGGCCGCCCCTCACTCATGAAGCTGGCAGCATTGGATTTGAGCATGCCTTTTCTGTATGGTGATAATAATAACAATAAAATAGCTAGATGTACGGAAATGTTAATTTCCATTTTAAAAAGCTAGTTAAAGAGATTGTTGGAAGAGCATGAGTTCTTGCGGAGAGAAAACCCTTTCATCATGCTATTCACTGAATTAACACTTGAAAAATACTTAATGCTCTTTCGGGGGAGCTGCCAGATTCATGATGTTTGTCGTCACAGCCCATAACGGCACACACACACATGGGGAAAGAGAAATTCTTTGCACATGGGAATAAAGGCCATCCCTCAGTCCGTTCAACAGTCAGTCAATGGATAATGGACATTCTGCTGGTCAACAAATAAACTCGACCGCGGACTGAAACAAACTCATTTGAAGGTGCAATACCTCTCAGAGTACATCATCACTCCCTCTCCACACCACACATGGAAAGGAAGGGTGAGTGGCACCAACGACAAACAAGGCTCTGAGAGTATAAAAACTTGTTTACATTCAATTTCCCTCTGACATTTAATTATACTGCCTGTCTCGGCAACTCATGGAAATCTACAGTAATAAAATCCAAATTAAGATTGAATTTAGTGCAAAGAATTTCTCTTTCAACAACATCTCCCTACCTCTTCCTCTCTCAATGTCAAATCATCAGGTCTGAACATCTATACTTACCGGTGATGACGAGTTTCCCAGCCGAAGCACTCAACCTGGTTTCACCTGTAAGACGATGCTTTGTCTGGCATCTAGTCAAAAATATCAGAGAAAAAAACACTTTGATTAACCGGTCCCTTCCGTTCTACACGCAACCATGGTGGAAATATTATTAGTTCAAGGTCAACCACTATTAAAACACCCCTTCCACCTTGTCGTATAGCGTTCACGCAATCCCAATAATAATATCAAGGTAACCGCATAACGATCGAACCCATTATTAACTCACCTGTACTCCTTAAATCCATCCTCGGGTCTAACATCCTTGATGTGCAACTCTCCCGACGGCAGTACAACATACTTGCCATCTTATAAATCAAAAGAAGTACATTATTTTCAATCCTCTCCATCAATTCCAAATAACTTGAGGCATGCAATAATAGGGTAAAAGCTTCCAAGAACAATCGGACATGGCGGGTGCACGGGTCACAGGTCATATTTCCGCAATGAGGAGCGGGTCATTTTTAATTGACTCCTCATGAAATAGCGTTGGGGACATCTGTACGACTTGGGACTCCACAGAGGGACAATATGATTCGGTAACTTCGAGAACATTCATCATTTGAAAATATCACAACAATAAGAAATTACTCGCATGTCATATACTTCCGGTCACGCTGATCAGATAAAAGAAACTCATTTATTTGATGAGCACGGCAATGCATGATGTAGGAAAACTGACACTGATAACCTGGGAACCCCCACGATCAGCTGATGTGATGATGATGATGTGAATGATGAGAGAAAATTATTTTTTCCATTCAACCTACCAAATGCATTCTCAGGTCTATATTCGTTGTCCTCAGAGTCTGTCCAAGCAATGACTTGAAGAAAATCAGCCACAAATGATGGGACCTCGCACTTAACAATGACATTGTTCCCCTTGATCACATACTCGTTGTCCGCCTCACTTTCATACAATTGCGAAACGACTGTAAGGGGGAAATAAAAAAAAGTAATTTTGGATGCACTTCTTTTTCTTCCCTCAACAATAACAACTGTCCTAAATTTTTATGTGAGTTAAGGGCACATTTCCACCAAGTTCAAAACTATAGTAAGTAACGTTTATTCCTTTGCATAGTGTCATTCTCCCTATGCTGCGTCTTCCGCGAGGCTGTTGCAGATTGCTGAATACATGAATTCCACTGCTCACATTCCTAATTTCACTTGAATTTCCCGCCTCGCTGGCAGCTTTTCAATTGCTATCAGCCCGTGGCCAGTGCGCTTTTGGCGATGACTATACTTATACGTATACAACACTGGAAAAAACGAGCCTCTGCATCATTCCCAGCATTATGTTATTGTATTCATGCCATTGGGTGATTTTTTAACGGCCCGGTGCACAACCTGCTTCCTGTATTGTATGCAAACACACTCGATGTTGCGAAACATTCACTTTGACATTCAGTGACCCGGCACTTTGCACTCTCAGTCCATTGTTACCAGATTGCCATCAGCCATCACTTGAATGAGTTTGCCTCATGCAAGTGATGATGATGATGACTATAACTATAGACAGACGGAAAGTGCACTGAATGCAATTCTCTCCTATGTAGATAGCGTCTATGCATTTACCCTGGGATTTCTCATCAGGAGTGTACACATTCCCGACATCATCTCGCCACGAAATAACTTCCAAAAAGTCGGCCACAAATGATGGGATTTTGCACTTGAGGATGGCGGAATTCCCTCTTATTATGTCCTCCTGGTCACCGTATGTGTTGTACGTCTGTGTCACGACTGTGAATTGAAAAGGTGCGGCATTTTGTAATTGGTAATGTGTTGAGTCCCCACGTTAGTACGAGAGATCTCATCCCGGATCTCTAAACAGAAAACACTGACCGCAGATTTTTAAGTGATATGTCATTATTGGCTTCTAAAACAATTGTATCCTCTTTCTGCGCCTGAGCCACTTTCAGCTAAGGTCAGTGCAGACGTCCACAAAGGAAACAAGTGCATATACTAATTGTCCTGCAGACCAGTCTGTTTGGAGTTTTTTAAGTTTCACCACTTGCTGACAAGGATACCTTGAGATTAGAGACTCTGCATATGATCCTCAATGAGTGCGCCACACCATGACCGATTTCTTCATGCCACTAACAAATACAAACAGCATAACATAAGCGTAGACAGCTCATTTGCACATGTGTACCCTGATTTTTCCCGCTGTCGAGCACGTAAACATTGTCCAGACTATCCCGCCACGACGTGACTTCCAAAAAGTCGGCCACGAAAGACGGTACTTTGCACTTCAGAATGGCAGTGTTGCCCCGGATCACGTGCTCCTGCTCAACATACGTGTCGTAGGATTGTGTGACAACTGGAAGTTAAACCACGCTGGGTCACAGTTCATTTAAAAAAAACAACAAAGTAATCACCATCATGACCTTCCACGTACGCTTTCCTGCATTGAAAAAGCCGCCTAATGAAGGTCAAAATGTATATATCAAAAAGATAGGACCAATCAGGACCGAACAAATAAACGGATACGGATTTCCAGTCCTAACAATTTATGCAACGAGGACAACTTCCCAACGACGCCAGACCCATGCACCATGACATGACCAATTGGACCGAGTTCAGTGCACTACACTGGAAATTTAACAATACCATCTGATTTGGCCCCAGGTACATAGGCATTCCCAATATCATCCTGCCAAGATACGACTTCTAAGAAATCTGCCACAAAGGAAGGGATCCTACAGCGGAGGATGGCTGAATTCCCGCGGATTATATGTTCCTGGTCGCAGTAAGTGTCGTAGGACTGGGTAACAACTGTAATCATGCATAATGGAGCATCCCATTAGTGTCAATTTGCCTTACATCGGACGCTGAAAACAACTCGTGTACGCAGTTCCACATCCTCCTGCAAACCTTACAACGACGGCTAACTTCATTCCGCTGCTCTCTCCACTAGTAGTTGTACCTCGCATAGTTGTTGCGCACTGCCCTACTGTACCCAGTGCACCCGCCACCCATTCCGTCGTCTCGACTCTGCTCGGATGCCAGAAAAGTGTTTGTTTACAAAACTATATAATGCGTGTGCCAAGAATATTATACCATCGGATTTCCCTTCCGGAACGTAAACATTCCCAAGGTTATCCTGCCAGGATATGATGTCCAAAAAATCAGCCACAAAGGACGGGATTTTACACTTGAGAATGGCCGAGTTCCCCTTAATAATATACTCCTGGTCACCGTGCGTGTCATATCGTTGGCTCACCACTGAAATCAAAATCTTACTTTACAATCTTGTGACTCAACTACCCGGATCCCCCAGGGACTGTCGTCTCTCGTTTAAGATGAACTTACACCAGTTCTGATTTATTGCTAAACGGCAAAGATTATGATCCTGGTGGAATTCTCCTTTACTCGTAGCCAACTATCTAATCCGTCTCATGTCGTCATTAAAAGTGGAACAAATGTGTGCATCAGCGAGTGTACAATTCGTAAAAATCCTGCGGGCACAACTTTCACATTGGTGTATGTGTGTGTGTCTGCTTTGGACGTGAAGGTGAAGCTCCCCAGTGACCCGTCACAAACCATATCCGGGGTGTTCCTTAATGGAGTAGTGTGTATTATAGTATTTAATGCTCGGACGGAGTTTCCTGCACCATCTCGATCCTCACCTCCCGTCCCCATCTCAATAACACGGTTATCAGAGTCAACCCAGTTGACCACCTGAACAAAGTCAGCCACGAAGGCCGGTATGCTGCACTTGAGCACGGCATTGTTCCCGCGAATCACGTACTCGGAGATGATTTCCGATGCGTAGTTTTGCGAAACAACTGGAAATAATAAAATCCCCAAATATTTCCTTGCACTCATTGTTAAAAGAAAGTGGTTGTTATTTTTGGTAAACCCCTCAGCCATATATGGACTACACCTTTAATGTTACGAGATCAGCTTTTTGTTTTACCATCGTCGTAATTACGCTCGTTGTTGCATTAGTGAACAGATAATAACAGATGGGGAAAGTCTCGTGCAGTATCCGTGATTCCAGTCAGTTATTCCGAAACAGAGGATGAGATTAACCAGTGAAATAAGCTCCTTATTGTATATACGGAAAATGTAATTATGTTAGACTACAAAAGTGGACCTCCACACCCGCCATTAGTCCAAATTGCTCCCAGTTTCCTCTCCGACAATATGAGCATAGTACAGTGCAGCGCTCTGCCGGCCAATGTGAGACGTACACGTAATGTAAAATTTGAATCCTAACCCTGGCCTGCATTGGCTGCGGAGTGGACGTAGGAATTCTCCTCTTCATCCACCCAAGCAATTATTTGCAAAAAATCCGCAACAAAGGACGGCACCTCGCACTTGAGAATTGCGCTATTCCCTTTGATCACGTACAAATTGTGAACCTCAGTCGCGTAGAACTGGGCCACAGCTGGGAAACAATAATAAAAACAGCTCATGGGACACTTGATCACAATGTAGTATAAATCCCATTGTAGAGGTCAACCCCATTACGTACTCATAAATAGGACACTCAAATCTCCTGCCTTTCAAGTTGTCTTTTATTTCGGATTAAAATTCAATCCCGTCGCGTGGAGATGACACATATATAGGAATCCACACACATACACACACACACGTGGTTCTTGCATACATTATCTTGTCATACGTTGAGAAACCACACACTTGCAGCCCGCACAGTACCGATTGGTCTTGTTGCACTATGAATCATCATCATCATCTTGAAAATCCTCTGTGTGTGTGAGAGGTATTTTGACGGATGATCATTTTTATATTACATACAAGTTAAGTAAGTTCTAACCAGAAGCCGCCCCTGGTGTGTAAGACTGTTCATCTGAGTCAATCCAAGCGGCAACTGACAAGAAGTCGGCCACAAATGCTGGGATTACACAGCGGAGCGTCGCACTATTCCCACGTATGACGTGCTCATTATGAACCTCCACAATGAACTGCTGTGACACAACTGCGGTTCACACAAATGAGCCGCATTAATAATAGCGCAAAATAAAGCAAAACTTTTATCTCGCAAAATGTTTCCCTACTATTCCCTCCAACTCTATTGCAAAAATGTCTGTCTGTCTGTATCATAAGATTTCCTTGCGATATCTGAAACATTTATTTGGAAGGGAAATATGACCTGGACGGGGCGGGTGAGCACACGCCACGCCATTGTGTACAACACTCAAGTGGCAGTCGTCATAGCAAGGCAAAAGCATTATTATTAGCTTTATCAGCCCACATGGGTGGACGAACCGTAATTATTGGGGTTCGGCGCAAAGGTTTCCCCTGTCGTCGTCTGCCAGTCGGAAACACTGACAAAGTCTGCCACATACGACGGCACTTGACACTTCATGATAGCATTGTTCCCCCGGATGGAGTGCTCCTTTATGGGGTCTACCTCATAGAATTGTGCTACCACTGCGAATATTACAGGGGCCATTCAATTATTAAAGGAGCTCAGACTAAAAGCCTAACTGCATACAAACCTTGGCAATGTCACAACGACCTCCTTAGCCTGCACCCATACTGAAAAAACTGTTTTCACCGCCAGCACTGCTGCAGGCCTGGACGTGTCAACAACGAGTTTCTTTTCCGCGCATATCGTCGATGCAGCCCAAAGTTTCCATTTGAGCATAAACTCTTCTAATGACATGGGCAATTATCACGCACACGTAAAACCTACACCCGACGATTCCATATTTACATGCTCCTCATGTGCTTCAAGTGAGACGACAATAGCTTGTAGTGCGTCACAGTTTGTCATAAATGGCTCGCTATTCTGTCCCCGAATGTAGCCACCGCTTGAATGACTAGCCTTCCCTATAATATGAGCGTAATAATAAGCGTAGCGTGGGCCGCACACGTTAGTAATGACACCCAAACGGATGAGTCCTGGTTACAAAGTGCGGCTATTCCGCAGTTCCGACCAACTTCAATTCCGCGCCGTGCACCCTATCCGTCCGATTGCTCATGGAGGAATGGCCAAGCACATGTACATTCCATTGTTAAAACCTCTCGTTACCATATTTTTCATTTCTAGTTATTGGGACATCCTCCTGAAACCAGGCGTCCACATGAAGAAAGTCGCTAATGTACGCCGGGATTGCACACTTGAAAATTGCCGAGTTCCCACGGATCACATCCTCCTCGAACACTTTGGCTGCGTAGTGTTGATTTACGACTGGAAAATAATTAAGTGGTTCCCTGATTTTGCCCAATTTAAAAAGCCATAAAATTCAAACTGTGAAAGAGGCTGGCCTCAACAACATATTTCCTCTGATGACATCAAGATATACATGGCAAAGCCACTTGTGGGAAATCCTCCCCCATTTCACTATAACTATGTTTCCATAACTTTTCCTTTATGACATTTCCCTGTCGTTTTCCAGTCAATCTCAAGTCAGTTACTACACGAGGAGGGAATTGTAATTAGGAAAATACATGCTCCCTTTTTCGCTCACAGTGGAGATTATGCAGTTGCTTTCCGAAGGCGGTGGATCCGAGGGTAAACTGTCAGGATCGTCAAAGTATCCGCATGGAGTTACTCAAATGTCTCACTGGTTTAAAGTGTAGTTCTGGAACAGATCCAACTTTGAGCTTGGGAGACTCCACACCACATAAAGATGCGCCTAGCCTCATGCTACTTATTAGCTCCTTTGGTTTCTATTAGCATCCATGTAGCTGCGATTTCAAGTGTCAACAACAAGAACCGGCATTATACTGCATCCACTCCCTCATATGCACTCCTGCAGCTGCTCTCACGCTATTACATACATTCTGCAACCCTGCACTTTTTCCGCACGTTTGTCCTAGTGATGCTACTACACTTACACATTACTTAACAGTTGTGTAATTTCCTCCCGCTTCTTATTTCTTCGTACATGACGTGACCACACTGTCACTTTGCCGTGAAGGCTATACATACACTATACCACCAGAGACGTTCATGCACCCTCAACATCTTGGGAATAATGCTGCTGCGGCTGTTAACCTTCTTACGGCTCATTCCTTTCATTGGTGCATGCCATGAAAAATCAGGTACGTAGGTACGTACGTACATTACACTACCTGTGAGGAGAGATGAGAGTGAAGGCGAAGTGTGGCTGTTTGTGTTTAGGATATATGCGTCAGCGTCAATGTTTGTGTTTGTGCAGAATCACTTTTGTGCTGCTCAATACACAAGCAAGCGCAGTAGCAACCACGTGCATAAAAATAGCACTACTGCTCGATACTGTAACCAACTTTCCATTTCATCCACCACCGTCTACCTCCAACGGAGAGCAACATGCCGTTCGATTATGCTTTCCCATCATCGGAATTATATTGCACGCCCTGAATTAGCAAATCGATGCGAAAGTGCGTGATATTGCCTAATAATTTCACGGGATGGGGAGCAAATGTGAGCCCGCTGTTGATTACTTTGGTCCAATATTCCATGCGCCAATCCCAGCAGTAGTGATAAGTCTTGGAGGACGCCCGTGTGTTCCAAAAAAAACTTTAATGAAAAATTCCTATATGAGAAAATCCCGGTCATATACCACCGCCAGTATCCACTTGTTCTCAAAATCTTTTCCATCTCCACTGGATTGCTAGTGCACATTATTCCTGGGGGGAACTAACCGTAATTCTCATTCCTTTCAATAGGTGACTGATCCTGAAGCCATGAGCTGACGGACACAAAGTCACTCACGAATGCCGGCAAGTGACATTTCATGAGACCAGAGTTCCCTCTGATCACATACTCCTCCATCACATTCGCAGCGTATGCTTGACTCACGACTACAATTGGTTCAGAAGAGAAGCATAGAGACATGATGTGAGTTATTTGTATAATTTCTATGAATTTCCACCGGCTTGCCTTCTCTCTGGACATTTGCCAAGGTTTTTTGAATCCCCTAATTATACCCGTCACATCCTCACCTCGTAATAATGAGAGGCTCTCGCGTGTACGATTATCTAACTCCTCCAACTTATAAGCAATAATTGTTATGAGTGAGAAAGGTGTCAGCTTTGTAAGTGTACCTTCACCTTAATCAACAAAGTTTGTCCTGTTAAAAGTTATTAAAAGTTAGTTAGCCTTCACCACTTATACATAATTTTGTCATTGACGGATTACATTCATCAATTTTGATATTTCCTCCCAGAATTACCCACAACAAAAACTTTCCCATTTGGTCAACCCAAATACACTGAAATTCAAACTATACAATATGTATATATATATGTGCAATATGTTTTTCATTTTTTCAATCTTCATATAATTTCCCAATAACAACCCTCTAATTTGGAAAACAGATGACCCACCTGCCCGAACGTGGACATCCCGAGAGTGAATCGTTCCAACAGAGTTCCGAGCGAGACAAATGTAGGTCTGGGCATGAACTTCTTGCCGGTAGTCCTCTGCGCGAAAAGGTGGGAAGACCAGAGCGCCGGAAGCCAATACCTGGAAGCATCAAATGTAACTTCATTCTCACATCATATCGTGCATGCAACAGCCAGAAATGGGTCAATCTATAAACGGCCGCCAAGCTATAGCTCAGGACTTGCAAATGCCAGGCACTCAATCCCATGACTCCAGTGATGTTTCCGGGTAATTGATCACTCTCCTATACTTTTACCCCTACTTACTACTGAATACTCAACCTCACCCAATGACTCCCGGGCCCGCATACGAATCGATATTTAGAACTTGTTACTACTGCTACCAGCGGTGTCTACTACTCAATCTCCTGGTCAAATCAATTCATTTGGGACCTCATGTATGCTACATTCAAAATCAGGGGGTTATACCAACTTCTTGTATGCATCTCAGCCATTCGAACACACAAGGTATATATATGTGGGCTCAAAGTAACACAATGAACAAAGGAATGGCTCGAGCTCCCGATGACAAAAACAGGAGCTAGAGAGTCCCTCCAGTGGGGAGTACTGATACGTACATAATTTGAAAAGGGGCCCTCTCCAATGTGTGGGGCTCAATCTCTTTTACCTTCAACCACTGTCTAATGTGTTTCCTTTGATACGGGCGAGTACATTTATGGGTATCCGCAGACAACCTGGTGTTCACTCGTTATTCCTTCCAGACTCCTTAGAGTATATGCACAAGTATAGATAAGGGTTGCTATCTGTCCCGACCAAACCTTGGTTCATTCCAACTCTCCAGTAGTAGTCTTGTGCTGGCCGGCTGGATTTAAAAGCCTCAAGGGTAGATTCTCCCTTCTCTGTTGAATGAGTCTCAGATTTTTTTCCTACATCCTTTCTCGCTCTCTCTCTCTCTCTCTCCCACAGATTGTCTCTTAAGGAAGAATAACGACTGGGAAACACTGAGCAGCTGTTCTACCTTCTCCTCCAACACACCAAATAAACCTCCTGTCGTCCTGTCCCAATTCCCTTTCGACGCTTAAATGCTACTGGAGCAATGAGGGCTCTCCAATATTATGAGTATGAAAAACAACTCCAGGTGTCTGTCTATATACGAGTCCAGCCCACGTATTAGTACTGCCACTGTCTTCCGCCGTGACACAACAAGAGACCCTCAATCAAGAGGAAGAAAAGCAGTCAGCGTGTGTTCCCTCTTCTCACGGCACCTTTTAACATTGATTTTACCCGAGAGTTCCGCAGCAACTATGACAACATGAGGCACACAACAGTGCAATGGTGAAGCAGACCTAAATGCACACAAGGTCTTTCTCATCACTACAAGTTGTCTTACAAGACGATATATACAATACAAGACGGTAGTACTCAGCAGAAGGGGTGGAGGGTTTAATGAGATTACTAAAATTTTACCTGTCGCAGTCCCGGTACATCACCCACTGCTGTTCCATCCGCCCGAAGCCAAATTATTTCCGGTTGAGGGTTCCCTCTCGCCTGGCACGGAATCTCCGCACCAGTCGAGTTGGAAAAATCCACTTTTGACGGGGGTTCCTTCACAAAAACCGGCCCATTTTCCTCTTCGGAGTTTCCAGTCGTATTGGCCAATCCTGAAGGGAGCAAATAAGCAAGTGGATTATCACAGAGTAATTATTATTCAGTTGAAACATGGCATTACTCATACTCGAGCTCCCACCGCACGCACAGTACATGCACACAAAAAATCAAGACTGTCGAGGGATGTGCCGGCGGAAATTGCACACGACGATAATTTGTAGTTGTACACACATTGACCGGACGCACGCACAATTTCGCACGCCCCGCTTTCGAGCGGCTCCGGGTTACCATTACGATTCTGTCCATGGCTAAAAGTCAGAACTGCATGCACGGCAATAAAAACGGGAATAACTCTACATGCGTTGGGCAATATGTGCAGGGAGAGATATGGAATGCATGTAGAAATTTCCGTTCCGCCAACAACAACCCGCGGGGTCAGACGAGAGCCATAAAAATTCATTTTTTATTAAGGGAAACACCACACGTGCTCTGCTTTTGCATCACTTTCATTTTTACCACAAAAGGTATGGCAAGTGGATGCGGGTTGGCAATCCATCCAAAAGCTGGCGGACGTACGAACGGGGTGCTTGCCAGTTGCCATGAGGTCGTTTATCAAACCCGCGCCTCGTAATCCCATTAAATATGAATGCGCCGAGTCTTAAGGTCGTCGGCTCTCCGGCTACCGGGTGCGCAACTGACATTTCTGACGTTCTCGTGACAGTAATTCCGCCAGTGTGGAGCTGGCACTCGCACTTGAATGGCTTCAAACAAATGGGACTTTTCCCTCCGAAATGCCAAAAAGTGAATCACAACGCATGACCACATGCCCCACAGAAGCAATTTTTTGAAGATCTGAACTCCCACTCCTCGCACATTATCATGCTCGTTTTTAAGCCCTCCATGGATTCTGAATGTCATGAGAATTATAGTTGGGCAGGGCCAGGCAGAATGCGTGGCGAATGGGAGGAGATTGGTGAGGGCGTTGGTGTGGTGCACTATAAATACCTTTAGAACCGTGTACGCCTGTCATGTATGGGGACACGGGGCCTGATTTATTGGGATCAAATCCAACCTGTTACACCATCCATCATATGCCTAGGGATAGTATCGACGAGCCGAAATCCAATGGCTCCGCATGATGATAATGATGACGATGATGGCAAAGAAGATGATGATGACTTTCAAATTTCACCGACGACAACGACGAACGGAATTACAGTCATCCAACCCACTTACTGTTCCTTAAAGACATGTTTTCCCCCCTCATTGTCTCATACGTCATGTCAGTGTCATGCTCTGGACTCGTCATATAGAGGTACCAAAAAAACAAGATCCACAGATGCACCATATAATAGCATCCAGTAATCCAGCCTTCCATTTTCAGTCGTGTGACTATACATAACACGGTGGGCCTAAAAATTTTCATCCGCAGACCGGCATGATAACGGCCACTGAGCGCCTTAGCGTAATCTTTACACATATGACAAAAAAGAAATACTGTCAGCCTCGCCACACCCCTTTTCCGTCCATAATACTCGCGGTATCAGTTGCCACCAGTAGTGAGGCATGTTGCATTCTAGGAATGTTCTCTTTGGCACATCAAACGATGACTGTGTGTGTGTGTGTATGTCTACATGATTGCGTGCGTTGGGGAACAATTACAAAAGTATCTGAACAATTCACTTACAAACTAAATTCAAGATCCTCCACTTAAAGTAGCAAATAGGTCCACAGAGGGCCGTGTGGGGGAGACAAAGTTACACGTGGAAATGTCAGAAATTTCAATGCTGATGTTGGTTGGGAGAGTAAAATGAAATGCTCCTCTTTTTATGCGCCTCTCTCTCTCTCTCTCTCTCTCTCTCTGCTAAAATTACTCACACATGTTCCCCGTTTCTGCGCCAAGGGTTATAAGCTTCGAGTCACGGTTCATGGGAATACACTCAACCATCGTCGCCTTCCCAGACGCACTCGTCGTGTCCTCTAATTCGACATGATCCAAGTCCGGGAAGGCTGGTTGTATTCAAGCTTAAAACAAACCCATAAATAGGATTACGAGTTGCATGCGGCTTCACAGTTCCTAGTCGTACCCTACACTGCTACTACTACTTTGCCCTCTCGCAGTCATTCAGACTAGAAGTATACAAATGTGGGGATACCGTGTATTGGTCAAAGTTTTCAGGTGTGACTGACTAGGAGCGTAACTTATTTGGCTCTGATGATGTAACCACTTTTAGTATCTACAGATTCGGGGGAGAGCAGATCAGGCTCTAACATTTGTTACAATATGACTCTGCTACAATCTATTGGAGCAGACATTTAATTTCCAACGATGGGAGCACGTGCTGTAGTACGCTGCTGATCCTTTTTAGCTCTAATCAAGATGCAGACCACCACCGGGGTCCATTATTACAAAGGTTGTCTTCCCCCTCAAAAGGCCAACACGGTGAAGATTAACAAGGAGCCATTCACTCATGGATCTTTAATACCAAAGTATTCCTCAACTCCTCCCGGAGTTGGAGTAACGACGAGCACGTGCAGCTGCCGCCACGTACGTTGGAATACGACCACAAGCCGAGCCTGGAGATTACGTATGTGTTGAGATCCACAAGTACAGTCGTCTTTGTAGGTGTATATGCCTAAGGTGCCAACGATATCTTGAAAAACTCAAGGTTGTACTGGAACCACTGCCATTTGTAGGTTTTGGGATGTTCAAGGCTTACAGCGTATACTTAACATGGGGAAACCTCTATGAATTTTACAGGGCCCTCAGGGTGAAACTTAAACCCTGTGAACATATGTGAGCCGAAATAACAGATCGTCCGGCCGGCATCACATTTCCTACATATTTCCCGGTTTCCCTCAGCCGGCCCGTCCAAAGTTACGATAACAGTTCAAGAGGACAACCGCACTAATCGCTCTGGGCTCCACTATACCCAAGGCGATGAGCATATGTCAACCTTATGTGGGGTACGTCCTGCTCCCAGTTGTTCAACCGTCAGCGAGTTGCATCGAAATCGCAGACAAGCAGCTGGTTCAAACTTGCTGGGACGGATGGAAGTGTGTGTGTGTGTAGTACACTCAACAGGAAACTGAGTACGGCTCTTCTGATTAGGAAAATCCTCCGATCCAAATCCGTCGGTAGCTCCAGCACACCATTACCTTGAACGTCCCTGACCCACAGCAACGATGCGACTTACAGCTTCATTGAGGAGTACACCAACAAGATCCAAACTGTACCAACTGTGTATCAATGAATATCGGAATGGCAAGTGCAACTTGATTAGACCGCAGTAACAGAAGCAGTTCAACTCTGATGAAAACAATGTGAAATTATGGCGTGAGATTATGATAAAAACCACTCGACCAAGCTTATATGCATTTGCTCAAGTTCACCATGACCCCTCATATTGCAAGATTGAGCACTCACTCAATGGAAATATGTGTTACGATCGTAAATGACAAAGTGCGTTCATCAACACACACATGAACAAAAAACATCCCCTCACGCACGCACACTAAACAAAGGCGAATGAATTTCACAACCGCTTTCATTGACCTAATGAAAATATGTTTTCGAAGTTCCTAAATAAGTGACGTGAAGACATAAATGGCTCATACCTATCACAGTCTTGGGTCTACCTAAATGTCATTTAAAGAGGCATGGCACGCTGGCCAGAATCTATATTACTTTTTCAACTTTGACCTTGCATTAATTGTACATTTTTGTCAATGTTAAGTAGATTCCAAATATGCCAAATGGCTCAGTATTCGTGAGGTCCTTTCAAGTTAAAAATGCTACTCCGAAATGGGCGTTCATGCAGACAAACCCACGTAAAAGCTCATAAAGGGACAATTTCAAACAAATACAAACCTCCGATACTTCAATAGTTTTAAGCTGATTACACATCCTAAAGGTTTAACATGTGTCCATATTACTTTACCATCTCATTCACATCCATCTGCCCACAATCCTTCTTAAAACTATTTAGTTGACATTAGCTACTAAGAAAAGTAAAATGATGATGCGCTCGTGAGCTCAGTATAACTAACGGCAGTGAAACACGACTGAAAATGGATGAGACGGCCATTCAAGTGGGCTACTAAAATCGCTGTAAACACTAAGCTGGCTGCAACATAGAAACCATAACACGGCAATTTCAAATCACAATCACACACAAAAGACTACCCGCACCGATCGAATCTACGTACTCCTATAGACTAATAACTAAAGGGACAAAAATATTATGAAAAGAATTTTTGAATCTTCGCAAATTCAAAAATTGCGTTCTACAAAAATTTGGTTTTTTTGCAATCCCTTTAAGTTAATACGCAATTACTGCCTCATAATGCATGATATTTTAATTGTATCAGTTTATTTCCTCTAAAATTTCCCGTTTGACGTAAGATTTTAATGAAGATTCCGACTCTGTCATTATCATTGATTTGTTTTCACCCCAATCTGACATTTCAGCTCCACAAATTGGCTTGGTTCTATGGGAAAAGTTGTATCTAACATTGTATTTCATCCATTTCGAACAAAACATTTTTCCTTTTCCTTGCCTTCGTAAGCTATAAAGTAAGCATTTTGCATTACCAACCCTTCCCGTTTGAATTATTTCATTTGAATGGCCGCTAAGGCGGTAAAATTTGGTCAATGCGAAAAATACATTTTTGAAAGTGAATGATGTTGAAGTTAAAACCGGATTTGGTCTAATCATGGCATATGAATGATCAATTTTATATAACATCGAAACTGCACCAATATGCAAAAAATATCAAGTCGCCTTACTAATAAGTCTCACTGTACATTTGCATAATTTAAAAGTTTTCGCGTGCAAGGAGCACTACCTGCCATGACTGATTCACGAACGGCATCCGGAAAACACAATCTCATTCTCTTCGAGAAACTCAACGATAACGAATCTCTGGGCTGAGGGCAGGAACTGACTCTGAGTAAATGATGCAATCAAATCAACGACGAACCCATAAAAAATTCGGGAACCACGTGGCTCTTTACTCAGCTATATACCTTGGTGGAAGAGTCAGTGTGCGTGTGGAAGTTGGAAAAGGAACACCAACCTCAAAAACAGCCTCACGTAAATTGCTACACACGTCGGACATCGCCTCCTGAAATTCTCCTCACCTGCACATACACACACACACACACACAATCTCCACTGAGCCATGGAGCCAAATTAATTGAAACTCACATCCCCACCTTGACTCGCGGCCGGACCATGGCGAGATGTGCTGCTGATGAAAACAATACAATAAGGAGGGGAGAGGGCCGGCATAGCCATATTCGTCAGCTCATAACATTAACGACGAAATAGAATATCTCTCAGCCCAAGACGAATCTTGATTTCCTTTTACGATCTTTCCTCATTTCAACCCCCGTATTGATCCATCAATTTCAACACATGCCTCCATACACACATACACACTCAAACACATTTACAAAACACACGTAGGGCCCCTAAGCTCAAATCTTTAATAAGGAAATGACTTGATTTATGATGCCTTGAATTTCTGCTCGGAAAACATACACTATGAAATTCAATTTCCCAAAGAGCAACCGCGTCTGCGACGTGGAGTTTATGCCTTCGTCGTGTGAGAAAGTCTCACCGGTGAGGTAAGGTGCACTTCCATGTTAGTAACCTTTCCTAAGGCTATTAGGAGTTTTTCAAAAAGCTCTTTAGTTTTTTTTTCTTCATGTTCTCAAATTATCTACGTATTATTTCCTCGTTTACTCAACCATTGCCTTCTAACTAACATCCGGTGCTTTCGGCACTTCCGAACTGCGAACAGCACGTACGTAAACTTTTCCTGTCTGATCTCCACAAAAATAACTGATTCTAGGTACATAGGAATGTTGTATAATCAGTTAATTTTGCCACCGATACCACAAAATAAACAAGTATACTCTTGCTTGTGTAAGGAGTAGATGAGTAAAGTATCGTTGAAAATAAACTATTTATAGTGTGAAAAAGCTGGAAACACATAACCAGTACTACTTTGCTTGGCTTACAACCGCGTGTCAGGTAGAGCGGACTTATTCATTGTCATGACAAATTCAAAGTGCCATTTCGGCATTTTTTGTTGTTTTTATGATGCGTTAAATACCTGGAAAATTTTTCTACGTGTAGGAATCCTCAGACTTGTTCATATGTACTAATACAGCGGAACAGTTCACATAATCATTGTACACGAAAGAATCTTACCGCCCGCACTGACCCAAGATAATCGAGCATGCCTTACTTTTCTGTGAATGTGTCCTACTTATTGCATGAAACGAAAGTCAGGATAATAAATGACTGTAACGAGTGGTACTTAAGAGTGTGACACATTCTACACTGAGCGAGTAATGTGCGCTAGTACCGACACATATGCTGATGAAGAGCCATTTAGCGAATTCAACCTTGTTACAATTAATGCAATTACAACTGACAGGTGCTATACTATATGATTGTATGTGTGTGAACCCTAACCCGCTTGTAGCAAGTAGTGCAGACAGACCATACATCCAAATCCTATGGAAAAAAGGGATTCCGTTGACCATGTTTGAAAATAAAGATGATGTCAATGTCCGCGGGGAGAGTTGAATACTTCATCTCTCATCTCGCACTAACTGTGACTGCAGCTTCATGATCAACAACAGTGTGATGAGCTTTTCGCCGACTCATATGTGTGCCTCTATACTGTGGCAGACCTATCTAGAAAAAATTCCAGATGAGTTATCCACATGGTCGGGATGTTTGACGATTTTGCACACAGCAGGCGTGTTCCTACAATAGGAAAATTGTACTGGGGACATGGCAACGTGTAAATTGGTCGAATACTCTAAGTGTTGTCTCAAGTGATGTGGGAAATCGATGAAAAATATGAAGCGGTGGAACAGACGAAATCGATAACAGCTTTGCGTGTCCATCAGTTAAACCGCCCAATCAAGAGCCGCTACGAACTTTTGACCGCTTTTGAATGTCCAAAATTGGGACATATTAATCCACACGGTTGTACTTGTGAAAATAAGGTAGCGTTCCAAACAAGACGAATCCACAGTTTTTCAATAATAATAAAAGTACCGCCATGTCTGAATTTCATCCGACTCTCCGTGGCACTTCCTAATGTTTATTCAGTGCAGACGAGAGCTTATACGTCGAGTGTGGAAATCAAGGGGAGGAAAGAATTGCAAATCTACTAATTAAAGCCGTTCATTCCATGGCTCCAAGTCCAAGACTGTCTGTCATGGGAAGTTCATATGTGTACATAAAGAATGGCTATGGAGGAAATTAGCTGACGCAGGTCAAGGCCCAAGGTTGAAAAGATGCTCTGGCTGGTGAGGCACTCATTACAAACATCCGCTTGGGTGTCGACAATGGGCAATGTAATTAGAATTATTTGGGCGGTCAACTCAATAATTGGGCATTCCAACTTCCATTTCTACCATGTCCAATCCAAGCTCCCCACCAAATCTAATTTTTGCATTGTTAATATAGCACTGACCGGACCACTTTTTGCTGTAAAACAAATTGAGTGAGCCAAACTACTGATCCAGTTTCAAAATTAGTTTTCAAGTTGAAGCTCTTAGATTGGTTTCAATAGGAAAGATAAATTGGAGTATATAGAAACACACGTAGTCGTAGCGGCACGGACAAAGGGAATCGGATTTTTCTGGCATCAGCAAAGGTATCCACTTTGCGAATCAAAGAAACCGACACAGGCGGATACTTCTATGAAAGTGAAAATGTGAATTTTGAAACTGGCTGGAAAAGCGGCTGTTGTGCGATGAGAGGCTGGAAGTGACCGACGAGAGATTGCGCCCGGCGGAGGCACTGAAAAGGGAGCGAGAAAAATAGTGGAGATTTTCAAACTTCTCTCCCGAACGTACTTCAACGGCGACCATGTGAGTCTCTCTCACACAGTGTACATTACGGAAGCCCCAACGAAGGGGGGAACGACACAGAGCCTCCGTCAGTGATGTGCCGAGTTTATATCTGTATGATATGCGCTCATTATCCGCATCTCCACATCTGCCCCGATATACGCAACGCACACCATATAGCACTTCACAACTCTGTGAGAGCAGTGCCATGTGGTCGTGAGGGCGTAGTATGCACAGAGAAACTACCCGGGTTCGGGCCCCTCCATAGAGATCCACGGCTAGACCTATTCCGTCGCACATACACAGACACACATTTTTACTCACTCCGCTCACACACAACACATGAACCTTGCCTTGCAT
Source organism: Pseudobourletiella spinata (assembly GCA_009870155.1). Taxonomy (NCBI): domain Eukaryota; kingdom Metazoa; phylum Arthropoda; class Collembola; order Symphypleona; family Bourletiellidae; genus Pseudobourletiella; species Pseudobourletiella spinata. The sequence goes on along the minus strand of WJFA01000019.1, from coordinate 43,597 downwards.
TTTGTGCGTAGCCCCTTATGTAGCTTTCACTTCTCTGCAGGACTACTATTCAAGGTACACATACATAAACTTACCAGAATCGATTTTCAATGCCAGCAGGGCAACGACACCCACCAACAAACCGAGTAAACCCATTCTATAGGGCATTTTCACCATCCAGTAATACTTTTACGTGGTCACACCAATCACCTGGATACAATAATTAACACCTTTCCAAAGCTGATAGAATTTATTTCCTTCCCACTGTCTGGAGTGGGATGAAAAACACGTGAAAAACTTTACACCACTTTCACTGTAGCACTTTATATACGGCACAGCAAAGAGGATGACGGTGAATTTTGTCAGAGTATTTCCTTATGATGAGCTTGACAATGGTTTGATTATTGAAACTGCTGGAAAGCACTGGATGTAGACGTAGACACAAAGTTATGTGAATTCTCGACGAGAAATTTTGAAAATGACGGTGATGAGTGATGACTAGATGAGGTTACCCTGTTGAAGGGAACCTATATGAAGAATAAATCTTCAGTTGTATTCCACGATGAGATTCGCCAAAATTTCACTGATTTCCAGATCTCTAAAATAAGGATAAAATCCCATTATTCACAAAAGCATGTACTGGGAATTTTTGGGACGCATAAGTCCGCAATTTAAATTCCACTTCCTCTTATCTCATGGGGAGCCCAGCATCGTTATTTTGGCTAATATTTTTTAACTGATAAATCATTAAATGGACACCACTGCAACTGCACATTTCACACTTGACCAAAACTGCCAGCACTGTACACACTGCTAGCAGTATAGCAGTAAAGTGATGATGGTCGGTTGAAACGCCGTCAAAAATATCTTGGAATTTCAATCCGGATTTATGCAAGCGGACGACCTTTCTGAGAATCATCAAGATCATATCAGAATTTTATAGAGCCACTCCATTGGGATTCTCCAAATCCTTTTTCCAGCACACAGGTTCAAGTTCAAAAGTACGAGGAGAGGAAGGAAGTGTGTGAATTTTGCAAAGGGAAGAAATGAAAGGTCATCCATAAAAAATATTTGCCATCCTTTGCAGAAAATGTTGGGATTCAGTATGCACTTTTGAGGTATTGCTACTAACAATAAGATGTGAAACAATGTCCGGTTGTCCTAAGCCGAGTCATTGGTGGAGAGGGAATGAAAATTGCTCAGGCATAACGCATAACCACATCCAGTCAGCAAACGGATTTTACATGCCATCATCGGTTTCAAGATTATCATTAGTAAGCTCGTGCGAATTTAACTGCTACTGGATAATATTAGCCGCGGGTCCCTCAACATCTTGTTGTATTTGTAGTTGACTTTGTTATCAAAGAGTAAACAAATGTGCTAAACCTAAAGTTGGTCAAAATCGGCGCGTAAACAGTTTCCCATATCACTAACATGCTAACAAGCATTACAGTTATGCACGAAGCGGATTTTACTTTCATCGACCTAGACTGCATAGAACTCTAATATTAATGCTAAATGCTCCCGACCGTTTCATATCTTCATTGTTAGTCAAACAAAATGAGGCTATGTCAAATACATTTTCGAAATAGACAATTACTTGAATAAAGCATGGGCTAGCATTATCCTAGCAATACCAAATCGAACAACTGTGCATTCCCCTCAATATGTGGAAATAAATATCAAATTTTAGACGTAGCAAATATCTTCAGAATTCCATTCAATTGGAGCTTTTGAAAAATTTAGCTAATTCATGCATCTTCAGAATTTAGTAGCCTTAGGAAGTGAACCGAAAACCTCGAAGGGAATACGAAAAATAAATCACTAACTCACACCACAAAATTCATGCAAACACAAGGAAATTTATTCGGGATTCAGAGTTGCACAAAATGATACTGAAGATTTATTTTCCAAACAAAAAATTTCAATGTATTTAGGAGCGGGAAAATTATTTGAATTTCCTCGATTAAATCTCAGCGAGCCGGCACACGCTTCCGAGGACTGTGGATCTACTTCAATTTCCACACCACAGAATTCCGTTAAGCACACAAATTATTTAACACTTATAATGTATCACGTGGCTGATTTCCACTTTAATTTCCGGCACAATTTCTTCAGCCCAGCCAGGCTCCACCGTGAGATAAGAAGGAGGAGGAAGACGGCGGAAAATACAGGATTTTCTAACTCGGAAAATCCTGAGAACCGTTATTTACCCGCAGAAATAATATCGGGATGTCAATTTAAAAACCGGAAAACTCGAATGATTTCATTGACGGTGTGTATAGAGAAGTATACTGAGAGAGCAGCATAGACAAGAGATCTCGTCAGAAGTGTATAGTTTTTTGTAGCACACGCTCAAACGCACCCAGCGAGTTACTCGCTCTGCCAGACGAACAGAACTGACTCATGAGTCTCACGGGGTGTATATATGCCGAGATGTTACACACACAACAAGACTGACGAACTCCAGTGTTTGAGTCCCCCTTTACTATGTGCTGGTTACAGCAGTGTGAGTATAGTTCCTGTCGCTTTTATCAAGCTGTTATTCCCCTCTCAGTCAGACCCCACTGTAGCTCATAACTACCCTATGCGTAAGGCGTCCAAGTTCATCAGATCTGAACCTTAAAGCATGGAACTACTATAAGCAAGATTTATGTAGATTTCATGTTCTCAGACTGAGGAACCATGTGGCCGAAGGTACGTCTGCATACTTAAAGAGCCCATGCATAACTAAAGTAGAGTAGCATTCATTGATTCAAAATAACAGTTAGTATATATAGTTTAAAAGTGACATGCGACGAGAGATGATTCCGTCCATGTAAGAAACGCGCTGCCATCACAAGCAAACACAGAGGTTAAAAACGCCGGGTGTTTCCCCCTCATAAGTTGTGAGTTGGGATATCGGGCAGGGTGTATATTCACAAACTCCATACATAGTTCAGAAATAGATGTTTGCAGTATCATTCTGCATACATGAGATCCAGTGATGCACCGAAACCTGTTTTCCTACTCCTCCTGGATAAACAAAGAAGATGTTAGATTACTCATATCGATGCTCTTTTAGCAGCGCTTCTACAAAGACCACGAACTCAAGCTCAACGGGCTGAGTAGTGTTGAGGATAAACAAGTATATAATTGTGGTAAATTGTGTAACAAGTAACAATGCAAGGCACGAGATCGACAGAGGTAGTTTTTAAATCAAGTTGCATCAGACGCTTTGACCAGTTAGGCTAACTTTTTGTGCTATGCAGACAAGTGACATATATATAGCCAGTAGGAATGCATGAATGCCCTCGTCCGTTCCAGACGCGTTAGCAAAAGCTTTGCGTACCAACTAGTTTAGCTCACTGTTCGAAAGCTATAAATTGGTGGCCCAGGCTTTTCTGGATCTCATTATGGTTGTTCCTTGACCAAAGGTCACAAGTTCGGGTCAAAGTTTGATAGCGGTGAGACCAGGACGGTATCCAGTGGACTAAAGTACACCTACACCATCTCATCATTGACGCCTGCCGAAAGCAAACGTTCGCGTGCGCAAAGTGTGAAAGTTATTTTAGCATAAGAGTCCTTTTTTGACCGTTGTGACGGTTGTGCCTGCGTTACTCATCATATCATGAATTATCCCACATCCAGGTCGAAGACTGATCAGCGCTGTACGCTGTACTCACATCCATGCCGAAAGCACCTCATCATGATTCATTCGTGACCCGAGGTCGAAGTTTGTTGCAAGTTATATCAACATCAATGTATTTTATCAGCATGGCTATCCCTGGGTGAAACAGTACGCGGAGAGCTTGACCATTCATTTCTTCACTGGATATCGATGCATGAGACTTAAACAAGAGAGTTGCCGGTGCCCATCAAAACAATGTTCAATTCCAAAATGCTGGTTTAAGTGCAGTTTCTAAAACGCTTATCCTTTATTTCGAATTTCAGAGCAGTTCTAATCTTAAGGGAATCAGCTGTGTTTACGTTTATATCCGTCATTGACTTCGACCTGCATACGCAGATTAGCTTTTGGGCTGATATGTGAACTGATCTAGATCTGATCTGGTTTCCAAGATCAAAATTTTCCCCTGATCCAGATATGGCTTTAAAGCAGATCCAGATTAGATCAAGATTAATGATCTAGATTAAGCTCAACTTTCTGCTTGGTCCCATGCTGGATAACTGCAGTTTTGAAGCAAACGCAGTGAAAATTATTTCAGTTGTTAAAAAACCATATCGTCGGATCAGTGATCTAGTTCTAGATCTGATCTGATCTATTTCAGCAAAATTGGCCTGATTTAGAACTGTTTTCCAGATCAGATCTAGATCAGCCAACCAGAACACTAAGATATCACCGTGTCTTGGGTGTTTTTCTGATCTTCCAAACAGTCATGGGTGCAGCAATGTAAACTTAAAAGCAATTCGAACTTACAGGTAATTCTGGATCCAATTGATAATGTACTAGAATTTGTAGTGTGATCTCCAGCTGCCTTGCAAAATGTCTTCCGACATTTTCCAACACTAGAAGTTTTACATTCTGTAGAGTTAGAGTTCCCTTAAGCATTACCACAACATATCTTTGTCTTTGAACGTAGAAAGGTCCATATCAGCAAGGCTATAGAATTGCATGTCAGTACATTTTCCCATAAATTAAATTACGTTCAGGATGGACTCGACACTAAAATCAAGGCGAAGGGCTTCAGTTCTGCAGGTTAGTGCTTTCTTTAAAATCGTAATCGACCGTCCACCAGTAATAAATACTCGAACACAAAAAATTAATTAAAGACGAGATAATAGCTCGAAAACAAACCCCGTACTTCCTGTACCTCTGCAGGCGTTATCTAGCGTCAATTATATGTAACGTCAACTGTAAACAGATATTTGTACTCGATGACTCTCAGAACAGCATAGAAGTTTAAACTAACACCGGCGCGAAGTGGTGTAAGAGTCTTACCGTTGGAGTTGGATGCGTTCACATCAATTGACATGATCCAACATAAAGTTTTAAGTTGGTTCAGGCATTGTAGCTGTTAAAACGTCATTGGTTTGTTCGAAAAACTAAACAGTGCATTTTGTTATTTTATATAACCTTTGTTGTCGTCCCGTTTAGATCGTCTTTCGTGAATTGACTTGGAGGTTTTTTGTCTGTTACTTCTCTATCGTGAAGTGAATTTGAATTAGTTACATTAATACTCGGATTGACGTCGAACATAACTACATAGGATTTCCTTTACCTCAGGATCTTGACAGATGGGGTTTCTAAGCTGAAGAGACTTCGGGTTGGAAGTTGAGAGGTATTGGGAGATCGAGAGATCGAAACAATTTTCATAAGAGCAGTCCTATGTTAACACATTTGTGATTAAATATTGGGAGAGCTATTCCATGAAATTTATGTAGTTTAAATCATTTGTAAATTTGTAATTTGATTTTAGGTGTCGCCGAAGGGGGGTGGTCATCTAACGAAGCTGATTTGTACGAGTGAAGAGAGCTTGTACTTTTCGCGATTCAAATTCCGAGACGTCGGAAATTGGCTAATTCGAAGGTAATTGTTTTAAAGCTGGTAGTAGTTTTAATCCAAAAGTGTTGTCATTGTTATTGCTGTTGTGAAAGGGCAAGCGTGTAGGTTGGTTAATTCTATTCCAACTTACCAATTTCTTTACAAGTACAGCAGTTTCAGCTGATAGAGGAATGCCCCAAATTTTCTTGGGGATACCTCCGAGCCATTAGGGGATGTCACTCCGAAAATAATTCTCGTACGAGGGGGGGGGGTCCGCGGGTTGGCACGGAATGTGGAATAAGGGATGTTATTCTATTTCTGTTGCTGCAAGGCTCTATTAGTAATCCTGTTGAATTCGGGGGGGGGGGGGGTGTATTGATAATGGTTATTGGAATTGATAATGGTCGTTACTAAATTTCAGGTCTCCAAGATGGCATTTTACCGTTATTGCGATGACCCTTCATTGCCGAATGACTCGCTGTCAGCCGCTGATAATGGGATTGAAATGAAATCATATTTTAAAGAAGGGTATGAAGCAGATGTCAGCGATGTGAGATTTTATGAGAAGCGTACTGCAGACATCATGGACAAAATCCGGGAGGAATACTACGAAAAACATGGAAAGAGACTTTTAGGTGTTCAGTGTCGCTTGTCACTTCTTGTTTCAGAGGTATTTTATGAACTTACTGTACTTTACCATAAGTTTCATTATCTTATACTGAAGTTCATATATATCAAGGTTTTATCTGCCAAGACGTCGATTTTTCTGAAATTTACGATTTTTTACGTATTTACGACGTAATTACAAATTTACAGATTATCAGTGCTGTTGAACGTGGAGTAAATAGTGAACTCGACCGCAGCTATTCATTGGACGAAATTGAAACCTGTGTTGTGAGTAGAGAGAGAACTAGTGGTAAGCTTACACGCGTTAGTTAGAAATCAGAGTCAATAACCATTTTCTGCATCCATTTTTGAGTTTGTGTCTCGTTTTTGTAGGAAGAAGTTATGTTTACTCAGCATTTCTTTAATTTTAGGATATCCATGCTCAAATAATCTTATATATTCGTCCAAGAAAAGTTCCGTTGAGAAAAAAATATCAGGCACCACGAAAAATTCTAGAAATGGAAAAAATGTTGAAAACAGTACGAAATCGACGAACTTTCCGGATGCATCCGTATGCCCATTGGAGCAACATGCAAATTCGTTGACATTACCTGTAATTGGAGTTGACGAACAAATGCAGGAGGAAGACCTTAAAAATAACTTACGTAAGTGTTAGTGTAAACTTACGCTGGATTTTTCTTTTATTTTCACACGTATTACGCTTTAATTTTTCTCTCTAGCTTTGCGTGCGCCTGCTATTGATAAACTTAACAACGGGATTTGTAAAACAACTGTTATCGCACCAATTAAAACAGTGACGCTGAAGAAGAAAAAAATTCAATGGACAAATACAAGCACCTCCGTGTTGAGTAAGTAATTTTTGGAAGGGCTTCAATCCAAAGTTTTTTTTCTGTTCTTAACGTCAGTAATTTTCAGAAGCTGGACCAAACCCGTCGTTGTCGTCAGTAACGGCCCTGAGCAAGCAATTGGAGAAAGATGGAGTAGATTCACAGTTGGGAAATTTCAAACTATTATCCCAAACAAGCTTAACTGCATCAATTAGTGCATACTTGACGTGGAAAACAAAATCTGACCATTCAAAAGTACGATCGGAGCATTCAATGAGATCGAAAACAACACGAATTTCCACATCAAGAAAGCGCGACCTCTTAAACAGTCATCGTTATACACCTTATGATACGAAACATCCTGCAACGACGACGAAGACTGCATCTGTGATCTCTGCTCCTTCAGCGCAAGTTTGGAGACCAAAACGAAAAATTAATTGGAACTTCCCGGCAGCGGGCTGTGTGGATGCTGCTAAAGTCCCCTCTGAAGTTCTTAGTGTGAAATCAAGTGAAACTGCTTCTGGACATACTCCTTATGTACAAAATCTAAATCTAAACAAAGAACAAGCACCACTATCGACGCCAAACTGCAGTAAAAATACAGCAAAACCTTCCAGAGGGTTTTTGCTGGGAGGAGCACGGAATCAGCAGTTGAAATGGTGTAAATAAAGGAAACCTGTGAGTATAGTTATGAAAATGTACGAAATATATCAATTATATAATTTTTGCATCGGATATTCCGGTTGATGATCTTATGCTTCAGTCATTCTGAAACTGGAATTAAATTAGTTTGATCTGGTCTGTACTAAAATCTGTAGGCTCCGAGAAAATATTGTTGTAGAAGGCGAAAAAGTAGTACTAATATAACTGCGACTTGAAGTAGCTTCGCTCACTCCTCAGTTTTCGTGTTGACCGAACCCGTGTCTTTTTTGCCTTTGGTTAGTGAATTGTAGTGATCGGGGGGAATTATTTGCTAGATGCGCACTCAGTGGTTTCACTCTCAGAGAAAAACGATGCTCTCGATCTTCTGCTTGACAAGAGGTAGCTGATTGTTGTTGTGAATTCCCTTGCAGGTGAGTCTCCCTTTCAGCAGCTGACCGATAAATAGTAGATTCATTACTGGTGACTTCGGCACTTCGACTTGTTTGTGGAAACCACTTGTTAGCCAGTTCACCTAACTTGTGTCTCTCTCCTGACAAATCTTTTCCATCAAGAATTGATAATTGATTAATCCTGGCAGCAACATTGAGGCGGTAATCACTCCTCGTAGCCACGGGATTCCCTGCCATCGAGAGCTCCGTAATAGATTTTCCTGAAAGAACATTCAGGTCCGTGAGGCTCTAAAATTAAAAACATAGTTGTCAAATTCTGTATGTAAAAAATTCCCTCATGTATCCAACTATTTCTAAACTTCTACCACCTGAATTTTGTTGTAAGCCAAATATAGAGCCGTAAGATTTGTCAAATGTGGAAATCTGGGCAAGCTCGTTATTCTGTTGTGCTCCAAATGTAAATATTTCAAAGACTTGCAGCCAGACAAACTATTGAAGTGCACATCTCGGATTCTATTATGATCCAGAACGATCGCCCTTACACATGGTAGGTTTTCGAAACCCTGAAGACTAGTCAGGTTGTTACAGTTAAGTATAATGGTCTGGAGATTCTGCATGGAATGCAGATGCAAGTCTGCGACGGATGTGAAACTATTGTGCGCCATAATGAGGACCTCCAGACGGGGAAAAACTGGCTTGGAAATGATTCGTCGAGGAGAGGCTACTGCCGTGGATGGAGGGGACGATTGCTTTTCCGTATTGCATTGATTTTCGGACGAGTTGAGTCCCCACGCCACGGCTCCGGTATTTCTGAGGTCATTTTTAACGTGACAAGGGAGTACCTTCTGGCCCTGATGTGCCAGTGGCATCCCAAATGAGTCGAATCCAGTCCCTTTGTTGAAGGCTTGAGTTGTAGCCAGTCCGTTCGTCGATTTTCCATTCCACTCGTAGTAAGTTGATCCCGTAGTTGACTCTTGAAATGTTTACAATTATGGTTTAACCAAAGATTACGTCAACAAAATATGAGAAATAGTTATTCAAGCACCAACTGCTCGCTCGTAATTTCTGTGCATTGGCTGCCTGTGATTGTGCCGTATGTGCATAGCAGACCGGACATGGATTTCCACCTAATGCGGACACATTGTTGTGACTCACACACAAAACTTTGAGGCTGTAAAACCACCAAAATCTCATCTGTAGCTCCTCTATGGAATGTAAGTACTTGCATACGGAATTCAAATAGTATCACTGATTCTGAAATGTGTGGAGGAGTAATTTCGAGAGACCTTGGGAGAGATGACAGGACGCCTAGATTCGTTACATTATTGTCCTGCAAGTCCAGGCTGAGTAATTTCGGAAGGGCTTGCGGCGGGATAGATATTTTCTGCAGACCCGAACTGGCCAATGATAATTGCTGCAAACTTCCCCAGTCTCTACTTCCAATTTTCTCTTCCAACCAATCAGGTGTCATTGCCCCTCCGAGTTTTTCCGTTGAATCAGCAACTTCCCACACTGACGTGGGTGCCCCGTCGAGCATCTAGGCTCATCGAAGAGAAAAGCATCATTAAGGACCAATCATGTGTTCTCAACTCCTCCCATTTATCCAAGTTATACCTGGAGTGTGGAAATGTTCTTAATGATGAATGAGGCATAGTCGGGGTGAGAGGCAAGCGGGGTTGATGTACAGTCTAAACTCAATAATGAGCTGAATGAGCGAAAACTTGAGATGAGATTGATATCGCATGGGAGAGGATTCCCGCTGAGGTGAAGGTGCCTCAACGTGGGGAATGAGCAGGGCAAATTATCCACTTCATCCAGCTGATTGATTGATAGATTGAGAATGTGACAATTGGGAAATATGATCCCATGCAGCCAGTCCAGCGTAGTGATCACATTTTCCTGAAGTTGCAGTTTCACAAGGACCGTCTTCCATCTCACATGGGTGCAGAAAGCCGCTCCAAGAAGTGAGGCCGAGCTGAGGTAATTGTCAGATAGATTCAGGTCGACTCCCGTGCCAGTGAAGTCAGCCGGTAGGGGTGGCTCCTTCGGAAGGCTCGTGACATCTGTCAGACACTTGCTGGCCATCTCATTGTACTCATGGACATTCCCGTCTGCAGTGCGAATCAGTACGTTCACCCGATGACCACGGAATTTGTAGTAAGTTTAATGCAGGACAAGCTAAAAAGTACCCCAAATATCTTCGAGGGCTCGGCGCGCAAAAGTATCATCAGTATTCCGCGGGGGACCCAACGGTAGGAAGGAATTTGGGGGTGAAAATGGGGCTGACCAAATGTCCACTCGGTGGAGAAGTGGCAGTGCTTTGTGGAGGAGAATCGGAATGTGAGCCACGTTACGTACGTCCTGCAGGGCCAGAAAAGAGATAAATGTCACGTCACGTCGTTTCTGTACATTTTCGTGTGACCCCGTCCCCATCCGTCCCTGTAAGGACTCTCCCAAATGATTGAAGGGACCTGAAATGGGTTCGGAAGGATTTCCACCGTCATAAGCCGGGGAGACACGTAGGCTAGTGTGGAAATATTAGAGTGCAGGAACCGGAGGGAGTTCCATCCCACTTTCAGCTCAATTAAACTCGGCAGTTTCTGGAGTCCGGATAGTGTGGTGAGGTTATTGTAGGACAGATTCAGTTTTTTCAATGTTGCCACATTCTCCAACCCCACAATGAGCCCAAGACGATTTCCCGAAAGGTCTAGCGAGGTGAGACACTGAGAAAAATCCTTCCCCAACAGCTTGGACACATGATGAAGCTCAAACCCTCCACCGACTTGGCCGCAACTACTGCTGCTCTTGTCGCTTGCCCGTGCAACATCCAGCAATTCCAAGGATCCCTCCCTGAGGTACAGATAAAAAATCCATTAAATCTGCGGAGACCACACAAACGGCTTCCGCCCGAGCCTAATTACTTTGAAACACAGATCTGGACGGAGGCCAAATCCGCGTGAAAACCATCCCCTATTCTTTTCAGATGTGGTAGTGTTTTGGCACGGCCCGGCTTTGTCATCGGTGGGTGGCCGTGCATTTGAATTTTCGTCCGGAGACTACCCAGCGCCGTCTCGGCCGGCAGGAGGATATCATCATCGTCCATGTTCTTCCTGTGCCAGATTGGCTGTTTATTCTCCTGTTGTAATAGCCATAACATAGTCAACGCCAGTTATCACAGCACTCGGTGGCCATAATCCTGCAAAATGCACATTAAAACTAGATTTCCATACATACATATGTAAATGAGACGTTCACCACATAGGCGGGAGCGAAGGCTAGGGGGCGTTTCACACTAAAAGTGGCGCAGTCCCACGAATGCTGCGGGAGAGAAAAAACCCTGGATGTTTTAGGAACCCCACAAAACGGAGCGTGTGCGGATGACGGCATAATATCTTTCCCAGACGTTGTCATACCCTCATAATAACACTGCAACCTCGCTTATCCAGATGGACCGGCTGGAGACATTCTTCAAGGACTTTCACAATTACCACGACGGCATACGAACCATCCGCAGGCTTACTACTGCACGACAACCAAAGGCAATTTGTCACACGGACATCCTGCAAGATACCAACCACGCAGCCCGGGAGCAATGAATCATAAGTAATGAGTGAATCCTCTCGCCGGTAGTCCCTTCATTACCAGTTGTACATAATAATTTACCTTGAAGTGTCTAGACCTGTCCGTAAGTATCTTCTGTAGGTAGTGGAGCGGATTCGTTGCATACGACTGAGGGCAGACGAGGAACATGAAGAGTGGCTGGGACCGCTCTGGAAGTCCAGGCACGGACTCGGGAAAAGGGAACAAAGGTGCAGGAGGCTTGTAGTCCGGCGTTGTGTATGTTGTCACGGGCTTCACATTGGTTGGTGATGGTGGACAGTATGGAGATGTAGGGCTCATCATAAAGGCATTCAGAGTTGAATATTGGGCCTTGCTCTCAATCACGTCCGGGGGCGGAGGGACAAATTTCGGCTCGTCCTTGTAGGCGAAAATGTCATAGTAAATCCTCTCCATCCCGGCCTCCATCCCCTTATCTCGAACTACCATGACCGTTTCTACTTTGAGTAGTATGTTTTGTGGCCACCTTCATGAATTTGTATGCACTGAATTAAAAGCTGGGGTCAATGGGGTGGATTATTAAGGGACGGAGCTTACAGTCCCGGGCAGGCGAGTGCGCTTATCATCTCGTGGATTGTGAGGCAGAGTGATCCTCCGTCCGCAAGGACTGAGCCGTGGACAGAGTGGGCGATCCGGGTCTGAATATTCCCGTAGGACTGGAACTCGAGCCATTTCATCCACTTCTCCACCTCCTGCTCCCACCGACTGATTTGCATGATGACTTCGAGTCGTCTGGTGGAAACCTCTTTCCACTCCTTCAGCTTCATCATCCGGTTCTCTATCTGCCCATCAATTTTTGACACATTTTCAAAGCGCATGAATTTCCAAGCACTCCCCTCCCCCTCCTTGGTTTATTCATTCACGGACGAACTTGAAGTATCGATCCTCCTCCCAGCCGGCGAGGCGGAGGAGAACTTACCTTCATAAGCTGGTCTTTCATGAGATTCTTAGCGTTGGTAAAAATGGGGACAACCTCCACACTGCTTATGGTTCTCCGGTACTGCAATAACAACAACAATGAAGACGGGAGAGGGAGGAGCTTTTGGTGAGTATATGGAATTTTTAGGCTAATGAGAGGTCTGGCCAGACATGTTTCATCATCGGAGCCAGAATTTGTAATCCTGGTGTCTATATTTACCTTGGCCGCAAGTGCCGCAAGCTCCAGGAGTCGAGCTCCAATTGCTTCCATCTGCTTGTTTGCCGAGCAGAGCATCGTTTTCCGGAGGGCCACATGAGATGTGATGCTCCGGACTGAGTTTGCATAGTAATACAAGCAGCGGGACTTGACATATTCCTATACGTAAAGGAACACACACAAATGCATTGTTATATTGTGGTCTAGCAATAAGAAGTAATTAGCTGGGGCATGGCCTGGAAAACTCCATGGAGAGTTGGAGACAATTAAAATATCATATCCCCCATTAGTGCGCCCCAATAAGCCCCTCGGCGCGGAAGAGTGAGATCTACTCAAGGCATAAAGTGTCATCAGAGAGATGGAGCATGCATATATAGGGAGACAATGAGTCCTTATAAAGAGGTTTATTCGCGAATTCATCTCACTCTGCCCCCTTCTCTAGTTTCGTCTGGAAAGTAGGACGTGTGAAGCTATGGAGAAGTTCCGAGAGGAGGCTGAGGAGGAGGATGTGTGTGTGTGTGTGTGTTACATGGACCACGACAGACCTCCACGTGGAGGGAGATGTGCACACTCCACTAGCTCCGCTCCCCCACCAACATATACCCTGGAGAATCTGGGTCAAAGGAAGTTTTGAGGTCATCTCATCTGTGGACGGGATGTGAAACGAACCTGAACCGCAGCAAGTTCCGCCGGAGTTACTCTCCTCCCGTCCAGAGTGGTAATCTTCCCGAGGAAGCTGAGGAACATGGCTCGGCTGTCGCAGATGGTAGCGACTGGGCATTTTCCATACAGTGGGTCCGCCAAATACAATGACTCCAGATTCGGCAGTACCTTCACAGCCTGTACATCTTGGAGGATGCAAATTGGATTTCCGGACAAATTGAGCCGTTGTAAATTGACACATTTGAACAAGTGCTCCTCCACTAAGCAAGTAATATCATTCCGCGCCACGTTCAGCTCGTTTAAACAGACAAGACCTTGACCTAGAAACTGAAGGGATGGGTAGAGTCAACTATGGAAGGGGTTGTTATGATTAATAGTAAATAAAGGCGATGGAAGCCTGGCGGAACTATTAGTGGGATGACGTCTGCTCACACTAAGTGATGTAAGGTTATTCCCCGCCAGCCAGAGCACTCTTAAATTTTGAAACTGTAATGGATCCAGAGTGTTTAGTTGGCAGTTGTATATGTACAACTTGTGCAGATGGACCAGACCCATGAAATCAACCCATTTTCCCTCCTACGAGCACAGAAGTATGTGACCAGATTTGGGGATCAAGTCATTTAATACGGCAGTAAGCTGGATTTAGATAGAGTTACTCACACTGACACTGCAATTTGTAATCCATACTTCCACCAATCTGTAGAAGAGACTTAGACCGGAGAAAGAGGTCATTGGATGTCCTACTAAAACTAGTTTTTTGACGGATTCAGGTCTGACTGTAGTGGTACGACCCGAGCTTCCGTCAGCTGAACTACCTAGTCCCTTTTCGCAAAGCATTTGGAAAAAAGTATGAAACGTGGTGAGGTTCCCGAAGAAAATTTCAATGCTCCTGTTACGGTGAGCCTGGGGTGGGGTCGTTGGGCTTATAAGGAAGTTCTGGTTCAAGTCTCCCTCTTCAACGCGGTCATCGTCTTCATCACTAAAGTCCATTATAACTGAGCTTGAGCCAGTGGGAGTGACATCGTCCAATGCGGAATCTGTAGTCTTCGGTGAGCCAATTCGCGGGGTCGATGTACCGTCGGCGGACATGCTTGATTTGGAGGAAGACTTGTGATTTTGTATTTTTCCTTGGTCCACGAGATCATCATCAGTAGTTAGCCAGTCGAGGCAGTTAGATGTTGTTTCTGTATCCCCTACTAGTTCAGCCATGGGTAAATGACGTATATGATGGTATTTTTGTTAACTCTGTCAAGTGACTAACATCTTCGATTACATGGTGGCTACCGAAAAGTCTGACAGGATTCCATTAACTTTGAAATTGCGACTATTATGGCTCAAAACGTGTAGGAAATCCATGGGAAGTAATAGGGAGCGATTACGGAATTCTGTAAATTAATTAGGGATGGATTCAAATTCAATTTATTTCCCTGCAGCGAGAGACCGCAAGGGAGATGAGGAGGAAGACAATCGAATCGACGAATCAACAATCAATAAAACCCAAAATCTCGTTCAGCTGAGTTAGTGGTTAGTGAGTGAGTAAAATCTACAACTGGAAATTGGGCCGGAACGCGGAATCATTAAAATAGAAGGCTCAGCAGACATATTTCTTGTTGATGTAAATAATTTTAATTCGTTCACTGAGCAACTTGCCAAGACACGGAGGATGCAAACTGCAAACTATTTCCCATTTTAATTCTGATTTCTGATTCCTTTTTCACTACAGGTAGGTACTTAACGACAGGTATATAAAATCAAGTATACAAAATTATTATTACTAAAATAGCACCAACTACAAGCTGGGCGCCGAAAAGGTACAGAGTCTTTCGGTGGTACCGCTTCAGCGATGCCAAATGAAGCTCGTTTTCCGCAATCACTTCTCGCATTTTCTCCTTCACGATGAACGTGTTGCCCATGTCGAAAATGATTAAATGAATATTGCAATTCTAGAAGTTACGCTTCCCCGGCGAGAAATAGGAATATTCATTGAAACTTCGAAACGTATTGAACTTTGCTAATTTAATTGCTATTAATTGCTAATTTATTAGCTATTAATAACTAATTGAATCAGTTGATCAATCATCTTTTCAATTCCGTCGCATAACGGGTATTTGCTTGGAAATTTGGAGCAACCAAGACCTGTGATGACATGCCTTCCGAATGAGGCCAATCCGTTGTCCTATCCTCATCTGTAAGCAATACATGTCGCATTATTATTCACTAACGAGGATCACGCAAGGAATGATCACCTAATATCCAAACGGCATGATCACCATCATTTTCAGCAATGTCTAAAACGTAGGAGTGAGCTAAGCTTTCGTGCCCGGCGCGATTTACCGTTGAAAAAAAATAAATTAAAAAGAAGTTTCCCAAAATTTAAAGTGGACGTTATCTTACGGCATTGAACATGCAAAGTTTTGGTCTCCCAATGGTCCCCATTCGCAATAATTTGGAAAACAAGTGAAAACTTATCCTCACTCTGGGCAAGCACGGCACGACTGTAAAAAATAATAAATAAATTGACCTGATGCATCAAAACAACCACAGATACGTAAATTTTAACACATTTCATGGTTAGCGGCAGTTCACAATTATTTAATTTGACTACAGTTAACTCAAAAGGGTCCGATCTGTGTAAAAATTTTACAATATACTGAAAGTATTTCGTTATAATGAATATTGTTAAAATTAACGTCTCTTCCTACGTACCAGAGAAGAACGCCTGAAAGAAGCTGACCAACCTCCAGATTATTCTAACGAAACGGCTACATCAAGATAAGTTAACATTGGAAACCT
This sequence comes from Pseudobourletiella spinata, assembly GCA_009870155.1. Lineage (NCBI taxonomy): Eukaryota > Metazoa > Arthropoda > Collembola > Symphypleona > Bourletiellidae > Pseudobourletiella > Pseudobourletiella spinata. The sequence continues at coordinate 27,421 of WJFA01000019.1, read as the reverse complement.
GTGACACAACAATGAGTAGGATATAATTATCGACATGCCACTCCGAAGTAGGTGACAAGTGACAATTAAACTACATACAATATTATAAATGAAGTAACAATTCGGAAAGGAGTTTACCTTCACTTAGAGATAGAAAATTGCGGTTCATTAGTCATCAGCCGTAAAATTTCATGTAAACTTCCAGCTGCCACTGCCACACGGTTCAAACCAGGCAATTACACACATAAACGCACAACAGGTATTGCTGAAACCCTGTCCATTAAATAGTAAAGAATTGCCATGAAAGCAGGACTCATCTGAGTTCAGTTTTATTGCATCTGACTGGTGAGCCAGTGGATTTTCGATATGCACTTGGATATGATTTTCCCTCCTTCAAGTGTTAGTAAATCTTATTGGTTCCTTTCCAATGACGTCCTGTCGACGTCATCAGACTTTTCTCCCGTATTCCAAATTTGCATATGCGACTCGTAATCATTTCCTCCCTCATTGCGTTGAGGGGACGCGTAACTCCAACTATGCGTCTCAGTCAGCCTGTTGGTATCATGCTAAAAATTGTGATTATTTAAAGGAAAGTCAATGCTGTCACTGTAAGTAGGCAGAAAAAGCACGTAAAAGGACGCACTTTTGAGGTCGTTCGCAAGTAGGAGTCTTGAAAAAAGGGTAGTATATATTCACTGCTCGCGGCCAGTTACAATGGAAGCGCAGTTGTGTGAACACGTGCTGATATTAGATCGCAGTACTTTTCCGTATAGCTGATCTGGTAGGCTTCGTGTCCCCCTTTCTTTAATTTAAATTCTATGAATTTGAACATACTTCGTGGATTTCCCGTTGGCCTTCTACCATGAAGCTGCCACGGTTGTAGATCCCAATCTTCCTTTGAAGGCTTTCTCCCGTCTTTCACTCGGGTTTAAAGAATCCTTAATATTCAAATGAGGCGCTTCCAATTCCGGCGTTGGGTTTGACTCAACTTGCCTTCTTTTGCAAAATTTGACCAACACACACCTCATATTTTTCTATTTCGTTCCTCACTTGCCGTCCCTATCCCAAGGCAGGCTGCCTTAACTTTCTAGTGGCTAAATTGAAGTGCAATTTAAATAATGATAAACAAAATAAAATCTATGAATTTCATAGATTTGATTTTGTATTTTCATGCAAAAAACGAAGCAGGCTCAACCACGGAGCATAAATAGCTCGATGGTAAAAACTGGATTAGTCGACTTTTCGCTTCCATGGATGCAATAATTGACGGTATGATGGTACTTTAAGCATGATATCTTTCGAAAACTAATTTGTCGAAAAGATATATTACTTTGGAACATGATAGGATAAAAGTTGGGCAGACAGCAGAATAACCGTATGCGAGTACAACAAACGGTCATATTATATGGCTTTTAAAAGTAATGTCCCGACTCTGATTCTGTATGATCATTTTTAGGTTTCTCTGGTACAACGACTGTGGATATCTCTTCTGAAATTCTCTTCGGAGGTTTCATTTCAAAGTCTTACATGTTATGCTTCAACCTCGAGCCCTTTATTTGTTATTAAGAGAAAAGTATTTTTAAAAAAGTATTTATGCCTGAACATTCGATCTATTTTTCTTCTCAAAATATGTTTCTAGAAATTTCTTGAAGATGTCAAATCCGTGAAGATGATTGTGTCACTTCGCATAATGTATGCCTGATTTGATGGTTGGAATAATAGTGTTCACTCTGCATGTATTTTGTTCTGAAAAATACGTACGAATTTGGCGGAAGTAAGAATTTCTAGCATGAGTGCTATGCTTCCTTATGCCTTCTCCGATTATGCCTTGGACGCTTCATACATTTTAATGAAGCACAGCTTACGGTGGGTGTGGGGTTTTCCAAATGGCAGATCTTTATTTTAACCGTCACTTCAAAATCAGGTGGTATGTTCGAAAATTATTCATGGACAACGGGTTCAATTAGTGAAAATAAGTTCGTATTGTTGTAACTTCCCTTTTTATTTGTGAATGGCTCTAAATCTAATAGAAATTTTGAAGTCATTTATAAACTCAGTTTTTAACCCTGTGCGTGTAGTTGCAGGATGATAAAAATTCTTTACCGCTACCGGTCCCTCACTTTCTATTGTTACGACAAAGTAAACATTTTAGATTTGTCTAACGCCCGGGCCCGAATTGTGGTCGACATCTAGTCCTCAACATCAACATGACAGTCGATAAACAATTTAGCAATACTACTTCAACACAAGGGCGTAGTTCCATCGTATGATTCTTGAGTTTGGTTTTCGCTATTTTGCGTTGGAACAAAGGAGGGTAATATTTCAAATTATCACCCTCTGATTTCCGATTTCATGAGGAACAAAGAGAATTAACACGTCATAAAGTTTCTATCTCAATCAGAGGTGACCGATTTTTTTTTCATTTCAATTGCTTGGAAAATGCCAGTTGTTCCAAGTGTTCAGGTCCAGGATGTTTACTGAAATATGCCATTAACCCTACTTTGTCCTTTCGTAACTCATGTCACTTTCATCTAACGAATCCTGAAATGTGCAGTTTGTTTACATGTTACTACAAGTATCGTCCATGCAAAAATATAAAGCACAAGAGAAATGAATTGTTTATTCACTTTTACGACTTGTATAAAGGACCATTTCCCACGAATACTCGTCCCTCGCTCGGATAACTGCGTTTCACAAAATGGAATCCTAAATTTTATGCGGCATTCTTTACATTCCGTGCACCACTCAAAGCTTTTACCAGTAATAGTCTCCGGATGTGTCAGTTCCATTTGAAGTTCTTATGCAGACATTCCAAACTTTGTTCTCCATAGTGTGGCTTTGAGTTTGACCCACTTTACAGATTTTACGCCGAGGTTCGAATTATCCTGTTTGATATCTCAAATAAGAGCCATACTCTTCTCATTTTAATTGTTCTCCCGGCACGTGCACGACGTGTGAGGCGCATTAGCAGAAATTGTAATATCCAGTCCACATTGCAAAATAAATCAGAGAGAAAATCCTTCAAGTCCCTTCCGAATATATGCTGCACTCCGTAAGTCCTTTCGTAACAGTATCAAAACTTCCGCTATTCTTACATACAAGTTTGATTCAAGTGATATTTACGTGGGATGACTTTTCATAACCCTTTAGAGCCATGCAGTGCCTCCAAAATAAGATCCCTCCCAAGGAGATCCGGTTCACGAGGTTGTTGGTCAGGGTTAGGAAATGGTTGCAACCAATTTAGAATCAGGCCCATCAGCCAGAAAAAGCCACCGACGACCGTAGTTACTACGAGAACCCAAATGGATGCGAGGAATGATGAGTAGAACTCGTTAGTAGGTTGGATGAGGCAAAAGTAGGTGATGACACCCAAGAGGATCCAAACGATTTCCATCTCTCAAACTTCCCGTTCCCTACGTCTTAGCTCAGTCTGCGCACGTCCCTACATGTACATGCAAGCCCAGTTTCTTTCAGTCAGGGCGTTGAATGTGAAAGTTGAAGGATACTCGAAGCAGGAATACAGCTCTTTGCCCTACGGTTCTATACTTACTACTACGACCATGCCACTTTCCTCTCTCTTCTGTTCACCTCTTTCGCTCTTCTTCGCTAGCTCCTCCAAGAAAAAATCCTTGTTGACTTTCTATGGGTGCTATTCGGGGAGAGAGCTAACTCCGTTTCCGCCGCCTCCTTGGTCCGAAGAGCCTCCAGTCTTCTCTCGCAATCCAAGTATGAACTACGTGATAAGAGCCGGAATAGAAATGGTAAAATATGGTCACAGGCTTTTACAGAATCTTCCACTATTTCCTCTCGTAGTCGGGCCAGACTCTGCACAAACCACTTCGACCACACGGTTCACGAAAAGTGAGTACAAGTGGCCATTTGCATTCTTTCACAAATCTCCCTATAACTCAGTCCTGTTCCTGCAAGTTGCTGACAGCCGAATGGCTGTTTTCTCTACCGTTCCAATCGGTTATGGGGAACCATCCACCAAAGATTCGCTCCAAATATTAAAATAATATAATTGCGAGTCACGATTTGCAGCAAGCAAGTACTGCAACCACCTTGAAAACGCACTTGAGACAAAAAATAATGAAGAACAGATGTTAATAAAGTTTCAGAGCAGTATAGTAAGCAGAGTATAATGGTGACGTGACAATGTGTTCTTTGCGTAGGAATCGATCCTCGTGTATTATGGAGATTCCCTTCTGTTTGCATGTATGACGACCGAGGCTGGAAATAAAAAAGGAAAACATACGCAATAAGCTGACTTTCGAACCGGTAGTTTCCGAAGGGATAAATTATCTTTTCTCAAATTATTTTAAAATAAATCATCCAGACTTACTTTTACCAGATCTTCCACTCTAACGCTGACGTCATCATACCTCACAGAGAGAATAGCTGGTGAAGCGGATGAGAAAGTAAATTTTTATCTGTAGGGTTTCCTCCCCCTCATCGTGGGAAGTGGATGGACTGGGAAGATTCCTTGGAAAAACTTGACGCTCCTAGCCCCCCTATATCCAAGTCTTATTATTTCCAGATTTCATATCTTCCTTTATGTATATAGTTGTAGTGCAATAAAGTATCCTTACCTCCGTATAACAGAATGACACTACACGACTTCCTCTGTACTCAGAGGAACGTGGCAAAGTTTCCTATGATGGTGAGAATGGGTACTGCATAACTATAAATTTTGCAGACAAATTTTTTCCCCAACTTTTCTTCCAAATCGGATTTCGCTCGTTTCAGCTGAACGCTGAAAGTTGTAATTTTACTGACCATAAAGGTATCAATGCTCGAGTTTCTCATACCACATGGCTCAGGGGTCTTGTGAAGACATAACTACTTTAGAATGCTGCTGACAGCATAAACTAATCAATCGCAGATTATTTGATCCCTAAAAATGGTCAATATTTTATTGTTTCGATTTTTTAGTCCCAAACGCCCGAGGAAGCGTTACTGCAGAGAAGGACACAAGGGATTCTCCAATTAAATTATAATTGCTCGTTTTAATGGATACTCTTTTCCTCCCCACCAACCGTCTGCCGCGCTCTCTTTCTCGATTCCGGATGGAGTTGGCTACTCTGGGTTTAGAGAGAATAAAAGCCCGGGATTCTGGCTCACTTCCAGTTGCTCCGACAAACGGTTGAGGGTGACAGAGCGCTAGTGGCTACCCACATACTCCTCTTGTATTACGGTCCCCATATAGAGTTAGGAGCGGGGCCCATGGCTCATCGTTATTGCAGCAATTTTTCATGACCATTCCCCAACCAGGCAATAAAGCCAAACACATCAATATTATTGATTGATTTCCCCCCACAACTCCAAGAACGTCGGAACACATGAACATCTCAGTATAACTGTATACGGATAGCGGCGGGTTGAACACGGCAATATGGTTCAAAGGGAATTGGTCGACCTGTCATTATCAGTGGTTCGTGCCGTGTGAAATCTCATCACCATCATCATATCCTTTTTATCCGGCAGCCAACTCGCTCCGTTTATACCCGTCACTAGCGATGTTCAAAAGCACCTGCTGTTCTGAAGCCACAGACTTGCCACGGTTGGGACGCAGGAGCCATCTTTCAGCTACAAATTATTAGTTGACATGCAAGCACGAGCGGACACCACACTAACTCTAATGGTAGAGAAGGCAGCGAACATTGCTGCTACTGTTCGTTTGTAGGAAGGAGACGACGTGCGAGTGCATTCATTCAGGGCCTGGGCCTACTGCCACTCCAGCTCTGGCTGTGTTAGCAAGGTTCGTTACAGAGGTCACATGCAGATGTGGCATATGCTTCCAGGGTGAACAACCGCTTTCGGATGCCGCGATGTTGTAAAATCGTAAGGCATACATTAGATTCTGAAACAGCTAAGCAGTAATTTCGCACGTGGATCAAATAAGTTCCACAGAATATTTTCGATTTAATTGATATACCAATTGAAGGCTTTGCAAGATGAAGATTTTACTAGAAGATACTCTGTTGTAACTATCATGGACCTTCTACAACGCAATAATTTAGAAGTTGAGAAATCAAATTGAAAAATTAGTGTTTTCCGAGTAATTTTTGATACTGTTACTTGCGCGCACGACTTCGGAAGTAGCGCGGTACCTCTGCTAATAAGTGCACATTGTTATTACTATCTGGCTGTCATGAGACGTCGGCGTCCTCACAAAGCGACAGTTCTTTGAAATGCTCTGTAATTGGCAGGAAAGCGAACGCGCGGATGAGCCCATTACTCCTTTTAATTTGTTCAATGCGGAAGAAAAATCAATATAGTAATGAAGGACCGCAACTGCCACAGATAAGTACCATGCGTAAGAGTATACGCATAGGGAGCAATGAATTATGCGTGAAAAATTGTTAATCGCAAACATATCATTAATAATAATTTGTTCACTTCGAAGTGGAGTTGTTGATGAGAAGTTGCAGATGATGAGTGAGCAGCAGGTACTCTGCTCAAAATGATATTACAATTCTCGTTCCTACCTATGAGCGTAAGAATACTTTCCTCTGCAGACTTTTTTTTACCTCGTACTGTGTTTGCATCCATCCTGTAGTTGGAAATGCGTGGCGTTCTCATCCGGACCTACTCATATCGACCTAACATTCCCTGCCCTGCTGTTTGTAATTATTATTTCAAAAGATTCATTCGCGAGTGATTTCCGCTGTTTTTCCCACACAACTTGGTGCATATATATAGTTCAAACATCAGTAAAAATGTACTAATTCCAGAGCTTGCTATAGTCTGCCAAATTAATTTTGGATCCGATGCTCTTTCCCAGGGACACAGACACAGGCATGGCTAACATCTAGGGAAACAATTCAGGCTGGAGAAAGACATATGTTTCTTTGCGACTGAGTTGCGTGTGATGTAACCAATGTCCTTCATTCGGATTAAGATGTCAAGATGTTTGAAGAAACTGCATATATTGATTACCTTATCAAATTACATGGTATCTCATTTTATTCTTTTGAGGAAACTTACTCATATACAATAATTGCAATCTAGTGAATTAAAGTGTCAGTAATTATTATGAGTTCATATGCTTTGCTAAATGCATGCTTATTTGTTACTTTAGATTTGTAACGCTGGCATAACCCACCTCAGTGAATCTATATAATTAGCAATAACTTTCAAGTTTTCTGATTAATTCCCACGTCAAGCGCAGTCACATGATGAGGATGGAATGAAATCAATTAATCATATATATGAATGCCTAACCGGGCCTAAACTCAATCAGTATGAGTTAAATAAGAAGGGGTCTACATGTTCGTCATACACTCCTTTATGTTAAAGTGACAAATTTCTTATTATAGTGACTCTTAGTGAGGAAATGCACCGCGTGTGCACTGGCTATAGCCACATCAGACTTTCAAATTTGATCACAACGTGGCACCAAAGAGTGTCAGACCCTTAATCAAATGGCAACGGATGTGTGGAATTCTGGGAGCATACGCTGTCTTCTGTGCACGAGGGTTGGTCTTCACGCCAATAGCTTCGAAGAATCCCACAGACTGCTAAAGCTTCACTTCCCCATGAAAGCTGGCGGTGAAAATGTCGTGTGAGTATCCAACTGCATTCATCCCAACCAAACTCTAGCAGGCAAGGTATACATTGGAATACTTTCACATATTCTACTCAGGTTAGTTCTTCACTTCGTTGTTAAATACCTACCTACGATAACATGGCTCGTATTTCCATACCACACGTTTTGGAACTCACTCAAGGTTTTCACACAGGAAATTTAGGCATGCCCAAAGTAACGAACGCCGACGCCGTTTTCATTCGTGTGTTTCCCAAAAATTGGGAAACATGATCCATTTAGGGAGATAAGTGTAGCAGTTTTCTAATATAAGATAAATCCGCCCCGGAAGATCGGCTTCCTTGCTCCTCCTCAGAGCAATTTAAAAATCTAATGATCATATTTCTGGCGTATAATACTGCCTTGGTGCACCTCTATGAATGTGCCTAATGAGGTAGTAAATAGTAATTGGCAAGCGGTTGCCATGGCCATATTTGAATTCATGCATGATTTTTTTCTGAGGATAATCTGAGAGATTGACCACTTTATGGCTATCATGGCCTCATGCCTTATACCTCCCACTGATTGAGTAGTAAACTTTAAATAATAGAAGTGGATTTCGATGGGACCACAGGGTATCTTCTTACGCTTTTAGTCAAAGACTGAAGAATGCGCCAAGTATCCATACTCAAGAATACATCTGCCCGAGATTCTGTTGCTAAACCCAATAACCAATAATTCTTGCAAAGAATTAGGTTGAAATTTGTGCTAAAATTTTGAATTTTAAACATTTTATTTTCCTTCCTGACCTACAGGGTTAAGTTCCTACAGATACCAGGCGAGTATCCATTCAACACTTTCTATCTACTCCAAGATTCTCTACTTTTCTCTATGAACTTCTTATGAATAAACCTGGAAATTATACGTGCGCAGAAAAATAAATTGGGTCACTCGAAGCTAAGGACCCCTTTCAGGAAACTCATATACCCGCCGCATTTTAGCCCTGAAACTTTCCCCTTCGTTCACACAGGCTGTAGCCTTGATTGATGATACCAGTAGACGAGAGACAGGCTCCCCTTCGGTGCTGTCTAAGAAGGCTCGCATATTACTCGCTCCTACGGCCAGGTACATTTTCGAGCCATGCGGAGCAGATGCTGTCTACTCAAAGGGGAAAAATAATAATAATCGAAACCAGGAACATGACCATATCGTACTCTTTGTAATTCTCTTGTAATAGACATTGATTGCGCTGGAAAACCCAGAGAGTTATTATCACTTTTTTCTCAATTCCTTCCGTATTAAATCTTCCTCCATCCTACTTTGTACACAGTTGCACACGTGTACTCGTGGAAGTTCCCTTAGATACCATAACTCTCAGGTGGAATTAATTCCACGAAATTTTGGTGCTTTCACAGGCGGGAATACAAAATCGATTCTTTTCCACGCTCACCCGGACGGAGGAAGATCCACAGATACTGTTTGGTTTGGAGAGGATAATACCAGTGATGGGATGTTACAAGTGAATGACAGAAAGAGCAAAATGTTTGGATACCCATCGGCGAATTGACTTGGAACGAGCATCTCATTTTGCGTAAAAACACAAATCGATACTAATATTCCCTTATTTTTTTCTTCAGATGCACATTTGAAAGCGTCGTCGGCACCAGTATCTTCCTGTGTACGTCCAGCTTCAAGCTTTTCCCGCTCCGGAAAGCTTCAAAAAGTTTCCAACAATAATTATGTATTCCCCTCCACCCGCATGTAATTATTTCTGACTTGCTCGGAGCATTATGGCATTAAAGTTGAAAGGGGGAGTCCGAGCGGCAGAGAGATTAAATGGGAAGGGTGGATGAGATCCTGCATGCTATTGTGAAACTTTTATTACATGCCCAATCAAGTATACGTCACATTCCGTCTTGCTTTCAAGCGAGGAAAGTCAGGGCATCTCGTCTAAAAGTTCAAGATCTCCCGTCATTCTGGTAGCTGTAGCGAAGAAATGCCGAGAGGTAAAGCTTTTGGGTATCCCCAAGCGCTTCCCCCTGCATTATTATGGCCCGTCTCGAGGACCGTTATGTGTTGATCCCAGAAGGATCTTGCTGTTCGGAAGAAAACAAATGGGACGAGCAGTACAAGTTTGCCTTCATGCTTCCTTCATGCCCCCCGTAACTCCGGCCCGGTACAGCATTACTCGGCTGCACAATTTGCTCCAATTCCGGTTCCCAAGAGTTTGTCACTGCTACAAAGGTCTACCTATGGGTCATGGGTACCCCCATACTCGCTCCTGAAAATATTTACGGACGACAGGCACACACACACCCCTGCGGCTCTGTTCTATTCGGTGTACATGTGTAAAGAAATCTCTGCTCAACTTGATAGCCTCATCTTTCTTGTCACCCTCTGACGATGATGGAAGCTTTCATGGATCAGCTTTTATTATTTGCTCATCATCATCTCTTGGCTTCACAGTCTTGCCTGCTTGTCAACCGTGAAGGAGCAAGTTCGGGGCTATCAGTGGCCCACAGTGCCTCACGCAGAATATACTTTTGAAGGCCAGTGATAATTGTTCACATAGTGTCTTTTTTTACACCTTTCATGAATTCCTTTTACGACACTACAGGGCCTCACCCGGGACATTTTGGGTAGATTCAACCATGATAAATCGTACAAGCTTCTCTGGCTGGGAGCGGAATGAGGAGGTGGTATAAGTTTTGCACAGGTGCAGAGTGAAACGGCAGATTTGAACCAAGCAGTTGTGTTACATACAAAAATAAGTTCAAAGGCCAGGGAATGTGTTACCTAATGGGTTGGTGGCTCCAGGCGGGCACGTAAATTCATGCATGACGACGACAATAACTTTCTCTCCCGCTGCTCATACGCTATCCCACTAAGAGTTGGATGGAAATGAGGTTAAACGGGTGAATAGAGGCGGCATACATGCAGGATCATTTCAAAATCTCGGGCTTTGCATTTCAGTGGGAACCAGGGAGGAAGCGAGAGAGAGTCCGTTGAGTATGAGTGGGCCTTTGGGGAGAGGAGAAGACCCAAGAGGATGGTCCATTGCTCAGGCGAAATGTATAGTGGAGCGCACTATTGAAGCTGAAGCCTTCACGCTGGAGGATTCAGGCTGTCCTTGTTCTCAACATTAAAGCGTTCAAGTGGTTGGAGAAGAGTGAGAGATGGTACGAGCGAGGATGAGGTCCGCGAAAAGTCGGTCATCGGCTTCCCTCTCCACACCACCGATACATACTGTCGTCATCACCACGTCGCCGTCGTTGGGAACAAAGTTTGTGCGAACCGAAAATTGGTCAAAAACTTTTCTTTCCGATGACTACTTCTCCAGTTATATCGGTCCCTGTATCTTTCCAGTGGGATTCTCCCTGGAAGTGCACATACGATTCTGCCTGATGCCACAAAATTCCATTGAGGAGAAAAGTTTTATGTGGGTGGAAAAGGACCCAATTGGGTAATTCTTGTTGAGAATTTCGCCGAGCAGTGGACAAAATATTGTCCATTTGGATAAAAACCCCCTCGATGATTTATTTTTTGTAGACAAAATATTTGAAAAATTGCTTGCTGGGATTTATTTTGATGAAATTGGATTTTCTGTTTTCAATTCTGCTTTGAGTTCTCTAGTGACAACTGATAAGTTTGGGATTGGGATTCAACTGACTACAAGTTTCAAATTAGCTCGAGTTCATACTTTAATGGAGGGGTCAGTGTGGGTGTTGTCATGGAAAAGGAGCTAGAAATAAATCCTGCACGCGCTGGCCCAAACCCATCTTGTCGACACTCATCCGGATTCATTACTTAGCAACTTTCTTTCGCTTTCCCTGACAAGAGTTGTTTCATATGGTGACAGTTCTATGAAAGACGAAGAGTATCTCACGGCAAGTTGTCTTGATAGTATTGGAGAAAAGGTAGCACATAAGCTAATTCAGTCAGTGATTGCCTGTTAGTTCCTGTGGATAAACCTCTTGTAGCCAATCAGATAGAAGCTGGGGATGTACGTCCTCCGAGAATGTGACGTAGTAATGATAATCAGAAAAATAAATTCCCAAACTAGATTTTCCAAAGTCCGTTCTCATCGTTATCCCGTAAAGTTTTAATCATTTCTCTCCCAACTTGCTCAGTATGAACTAGTGAACAAAATCAGTATAGGAAAGTTTGAGAAATCCCGGTACCGTTACCGGTACCGTTACCGATCGGTAATAAAAATCCGGTACCAGTTTGGAATCAGTACCGTAATTTTCGTAGTGTTACCGAAATCCCGATCTCACTGCCGAATATTTTATGACGTGTCTATTGACCCCACCCAGGGCATAAGCAGCTTGCTGGTTTCTGCCTTACTGTTATCTAACTGGGAACTGCGTTTTCAAACTTCTCACATTTTCAAAACGTAGATGTACGAAGCTTCAGATTCGCTTGAGTACCCACACATGTTGCTCATAAGATGATCCCAATTCCAATGAAACGTTATGACTACGCTAACTCAATTTCAAGCTGGAGAAGCTTAATTCGAGTCACTGTCTCAATTTTCATTCATTGTCTAACTTTTTTAATTTGGAACTTGCTCCTTGCTCTATTCATCGGCTTATGTTTCAAACGAGTCAAGAAGATTCTCTGTTTAAAAATCTGGCGGAAGGGCACACCCTCTTTGGTGTAATTACTTGTTAGATTTAAAAGATTTTCGAAACCATATCGTTATTTGACCTGGTCACAAAAAATCGTAAAGCACATACAAATTAAAAAATTTTTGTTGAAAAACATCGGTAACGGTATTGGTATTTATTCAAATTACCGATATCGATTCCGTAATTTTTTCCACGGTCATAAATTCGGTAACGGTACCGTACCGTTCCGTTACCGGTATCGGTACCAGAAAAATTCTCGAATTTTCGTCACTAATATGAACTAGAGTCCCTCAACGAACTCAGCCGAGTGAAAGAGGTCAGCGGGAAGTTCTCAAAGACTCGATAAAATTTGGCGAAAATAATGCTCCTCGTCACTAAAAAAGTATCCCTGATTAAACTTGATCTGCTGAACCATGTAAGCCTTTTCCCCGTTCCAGTGAGCATCGATTCCTCCATGCAGCTCTGAACTTTTTCACTCGGGAACAACTGGGAGTTGCAAGGTCGAGCCTCTGAAATTTAAAATGAGGAGGAATCATAAAGCCGAGAACTATATGCATATGCGGCGTATATACATTCTTTTGTTCTTCTATATTCTTCCTCAAAGGTCACCGGGTGGTCGTAATAGTGCATTTGGGCAAGGAAAATCACTGGTATTCCGTTTTATGCAAGCGTCTGTTTACGTTTCTCACTTCGTGAGTGTATGCTAGTGTGTGAGCACAGAGGTAGATAGCACTAGCAAGGTGTAGACGGAAAAGGAAAAGAGACTGGTTACGACACCCGGGGGGAACTGTAGCTCGAGGATCAATAGCTCGACCAAGTCCTGATATGCACTCTTTGTCGTATAATTTGCCCCCTTTCCTACTGATTTGAGAGCAGAGATATCGTCAATAAATAACAGTCCGCTCTGTCGGAACACAATCGATTCCTTTGGACGTGACCTCTGAAGGAAGCTGGACCATGAAAATCTCTCATCCTCGAGAAAGATATATAAAGGACCATACATCAAACACACACAGACACACACCCCCGATGAGAACCAATGGGTTAAAATCAGGGCGCCAGGGAGCCACTATCTTAAGTAGCTCTGGATACTACATGGGATGCAAAAGTGGTGGTCTACTGGGGTCATTACCATTATCATCATGAGCACCGCTACGATCACCGTTCCCACCGTGTACCCGTACCACGCACCCACATTCCGTTTGAATCCCACACTATCAAAGCCACACTTCGCTTCCGTTCTAAATAATTTAACCAGATGCTCCCCTAGTGACGGAGCTTCTTTTGAAAGCCCCCGCCAGTATCTCTCTTCCGCCTATTCATGGCTGTCATTAACTCCAGAGTTTCTTAGAATCTTAGAGGAAATCAATAGGGCTGGAAAAAATAAAATAACTCTGCTGACACAAGAGAAGGCAAAGGAAGAGGGTTACAAAAATAGCCATATAATAGGGAGCACGAATTCGGAGGAATTCAACAACCACCTCTCTCGCGCCTACCCTCCTCACTCATCCATCACATAGTGGCGTAAAAAGTGAAATGCTCATGGCAGCCCCGTCCCCTGAACGCTATAATGAAGCTCAGTAAGGGTTATATATATCTGGATACTCTGTTATGGCATAGACCAGCCCCACTTTCACCTTTTGCGAAAATTCCATGGATATTTCTGGAACGAACAGGCCTCTATGTGTGTGTTGGGGTTAGCTTCTAGGGCGACACTCCAACTTACATAGCTCGTAATCTATATCCAGGAAAATACTGAGCCGACCAACTGTATCCTTATGTGCTGTCTAAAGCTAGTAAACACAGTGGTAAGGCCGTACTCCCAGTCCATACTGAACTATACCTGCTCCACTTGGCCACTCGGGCAAGTTCGCGTCTGTCGGAAAGTCCATTATTATTGGCGACGCGGTGCAGGAGAGATAGAATAGTAGCACGGTGGCACAGAAAATCGAGATACGTCTTCCTGTTAAAATTTGGACCAAGATTGGAAATCCTCCTATGCTTCTGCTCCATCCTCCTCCGCATCCCGACTCTCTCTCTCTCTCTCGTTCACTCTCTCCCTCGCTCCTGCTCCCGCTTCCACTCACTCTTACTCTCTCCACCACTGTCTCCACCATTCCTCGCCTCCCGCCACTATGTCTCCAAAACTTATATCACTACATATTTTCTGTGCTTTCCCACATAAAGCTTCTAAAGTTAGGCAAAACAGAACGTTCGGAACCTACGTCACCCTCACCATAGTACCCTGGCCCACCCCACCCTTGCTATACTCGATGAATCTTCTTTCACATTTGAACTTAGCGTACACACACGCACACATACAAGCATTGGGAACTTCTTTTATGACAGCAGGCTGTGGTGACGTCGTTAGCAATGATCGCTTCTATCCTATATCCCACTTCCTACACACAGATAATGCATACGACCCCGCAATGTCTTGACCCGAATTCTCACTTCCTCCCACGTACAACCCGAAGCATACATACATTATATGCATAGCGCTTACCACCAACTTACATTGTTTTCCCCACAGCAGTTCGATTTGGCCCGTTCTCCCGGTTTATTTGCAGCCCATTTTAACTTGGTTCGTACGTCTATGTATGTGAATCTAACCGAAGTGAAAGGGAAAGGGAGTTGGAACTCTGTTGAATGGTGGGATGAAAAGTAAGGAAAGTTCTATACTTGGCGCAAAAAAAGAATGAAAAGTTAGGGGTTCGGGCCAAGAAATAGGAACACGATAATGTTTCACATGTGCGACGAGCTCGCTCCCTCTCTCTCTCTCTCTCTCTCTGTTTCTCCTCTCTAGGCTGTAAGTTACGACGCTGCTAAGACTACTCCTGGACGAGACTGGGGTTGACTCACGGAGTCGGGGATACCAACCACCACTGCAAGGTCTTAAGAAAATCTACATTGTATAACGGAGCGGGTTATTTACAAGCCAAAGAGAGTGCCAGGCAAGAGTAGTTGTTGGAGGGAAGTAAAAGTAGAGCAAAAAAGTTGTGCAGAAAGATGCTGTGAGTGCGAAATGGAGAAGGAGCGGGAGCAGAGGAAGAAACAGAAGAGATTTTCTATCTTTTCCCCGTTTTCTCTTCCACTCTCTCTCTCTCTCTCTCTCGCTCTATCCAACGCCTCTTTCTCTCCTCCATTCCTGCAGATGAAAGCAAGGTTTAAAATGGTTCTTCACTAACATGCAATGTTATAGTCTCGTAATGGTCCTATTTTGAATTTTTTAGTAAACGAATAGATTTGCTATGTACACAGGTTTTGCAATGATATAAGATATACGAGAACAAATAGTGATGGCGTACTTCGATGCTCATACAGTTCAAGTAATATTGACCGCACAGTTGAGTAAATAATACTTTGAGCTGGTAATACCTACGGGTAAGTTGATTTCAGACTATCAGGGAGCCTTGGGCAAGGTGCTAAATCGTACCATGCCAATATTTTCCAATTGGTCCACATGGCCTTTACGGCTGAGATTGGGAGAAGTCATGGGAGGTTATTGGCACGTAAAATTCGAAGCTTAAGTTTTCTCTCTGGAGAAAAGAATGTAAAATGTAGAAATTCTGGTAGTTCATAGAGAGTGTCGGATTTATTTGGGCGACATTTTCCATGTTCTCAACACCACAACCCCTGCCAAGTGAAGTGCGGATTATTCTGCTGGTCTCTCAAGATAATTCCTATACCCGGAAGTACAGGCAGGACGAGGCTACTGCTGCTGCCTGGATACGCAAGGGACGGAAATAAACTTGAACGCAGTCATTGCATGCATTCATCCCTCCGTTCCCAACTCAACCTAGTCTACCTGGCTGTCCTCCTCCTGTGGGAATGGTAAACATGGTGGATCCGATGGTTCGAAGAGAGTGAGAAGCTGGCAACGGGAGTGTGAAATAATGGACCAAGGGATCGTGAAATATTTCATGAGTAGGTTTAAACAGTTGGAAAATAATGTAGTCACCAGAGTACAGAGAGGATATGGATGTGTACTTGATGGAGAGTTTACGTGTACGTTTACGTGTAAGTGTGTTCCATGTGTTTGCGTATGTGCGTGTTTCTATTTATGCAGGTCTGTGCTATGAGGTACCCCATCGCGCCTTGTGTGTTATAGAACAATGACTGGCTATAACCTTGACGGTTGGACCTATATGTGGAGAATCCTCACGGATACACGACTACTGCTCCTCTTTCTCTCTCCCTTTCGTCTCCATGTGTACTTCCATAAATGTGGATGTGGGTAATGCATTTGTAACGGCGCGGGGGAGGGGGTACTAAAGCTATACGAGGGGTAGGAGTCCTATCTTGGCTCTGTATATATATACGTGTGGGAATGGAAAAGGCTCCTGTATACGGAGCTGCTTTTACTACGATGACGACGACGGGAGTAAATACAACTTCCAGTTCTTCTAGCCACTAACGTGGGAGCGCATGGGCTGATTCCAAAATCGAAGAGGAAAAAGTGGGCCAGGGCTAGGGCTGAAATTACGTCTTTTCCTCTTCAGCTACTACAACATCACCCCACGCTGCTCCCATTGCATCCGCTACCTCTGGATCCTTTAACGCCGTCTCTCCCTCGCTCCTCATCTCATACGCGCTCCTTCTATCAACCCCTTCACGTATAGTTTACACATGCTGGTGGAGAATCAAAGGGAACAACCAGAAGATTCGCGACGAGGACAACAACAACAAAAAAACAAAATAATCATCTGTTCGTGGTAACGGACCGCAGGTTCTGAGGTGGGTTTAGTCTCAAACAGACTGACACGCCACAGACGTAAAATACAGCACAATATTCTAGAAGAGGGAGGTGGTCACTGCCGAGTTTGTCAATTTTTTTTTCCTTAAAGTGAACTGAGGGTAGTTTACGTAATTATTAGTTTGGGCTCCAAAGTGGAAATATAGTGTGTATGGGTAAGTGGTGAAGCTCCCTTTTTGTGACTCTCAGTTGTTCCCTGTGGAGAAAGCGTGTGAGGTTCCTTGTTCGTACGATGGGAGGCTCGTCGAGACTGGGGCTTATTGAGAACATTTAGTGGGTGTGTGCGTCTGTTTTCGTGTATTGCAAATGGAGATTTCTCCTTGGCACCATGTGAAAGACGTGGAAAGGGAAATGTTGTTTATTTCCAACAGCAATGAACGCATAGAGAAGAATCAGGCTGTCAGAATCCCCCTTGTGAATTATAATCCTCATCTGATGGGGAGAATCATTTGCTGTGCCCCAACTTTCAGTCCAGGCTGTCATGCATGATATTTCACTTGGACGCAACTTCTCCTCAAGTGTCAAGTGAGGGCGGGGTGGACTGAAATTGTGAGGGGGATATCAGATTAGTTTTACATGCACGTCCAAGATAGGAGAGTAATGATTAAAGTTGTTCACATGTCCATTAATTATACCGTTTGCTGGTGGGAGAATTAGGGAGGGTTGGCGAGAGAATAGGGATGACCCTCCCTATAAAAAGGCCCTTCTATAATTATTCTTCCGTTGACATCCAATTATTTTTATTGTCTCAATCAGGAACTACGAATGAAGGGCTCCTTGGTCCCCTTGCTACAGACACTGTGTAGTCCGTTCTGAGGAGGTTCCACTGCGTGGAGAACCGTGGAGGCAGAATGCATTCTCTAAAGTGTCCTGACTGTAGTGGAGGTGTTGACGTAATTTATTGGAAACGTTCAGCAGGTGCAGGGTTAGGGGATTTTAACAATGTAGGTTTAATGGCATTATAACTGAATATGTATGCATAAATGTGGCCCAGCTGCACTCAACCCTGAAATTACGAAGTTTCCCAACCAATAATTTCCTTCTGCGTTTCAGCTAAAAGTTTCCTCAATTTTGTGTGCTTACAACCCTGGTACTGTTTCCACGCATGGGATAAATATAATGCTATAATCCGGCTATTAGGTACAAATTGCTATGTAGTCAGAGATTGGGGAGGACCGAATGGGAGGAAATGTATTGGGACACGGATTCGTTTTGGGATGGCTGCGAGCGATATCCAATTTATTATTTTCGGTAGTCAGGGGAAAATCCGAAAATTGCTGATCCGAGTCCTGTCACGGTCAGAAAGTTGAAAGCTTCGTACGCATTTCTTTGTGCATTAGATTTTTTTGGAACTGTAAGATTAACGTGAAAAAATATATTTTAAACCGTGAGTTGTGAATCATTATGCAAAGGTTAAGATGGAGTCTGGAACAAATCGTAATTGTACGTGGATATGGTGAAAGGCTAAAAATGTGTACGCGTGTGAAAATTGGAATGTTAAATAATTAAATAATGACGAAATTGCTCATTGCTTTCTTTCTAGCCTGCGCATATGGTCCTGCAGCGTATCGGAAGTGATTGGGGTCCGCAGCATACATACACACAGTGGCATTAGGCTGGAAGGAAGCAGCCGTGTAGGAGGGAGGATATATAAGGCTACTACAAATACTGCTGCTCACACCACAAACTCTCAGCATTGTCCAGTAACATCATTCGCATTATCCTGATTATCATCATTCACATCATCGTGTGTTAACGTGAACAACAGTATTGTGGCTCCCCTACGTTGTCTTCCCCTCCATCATACGTATGTACGTCATACATAGTGGGGGCAGTGAATCCAGAGCGGATTTCCTCAATTAGTCATAGCTCCCCAGTACAACCAATAACTACGACATAACCAGGCTTGCTCCCAGTTGTGCATATTTGACAAGACCTTCTCCTGACTTCAATGTGTGCACCCTTGTGTACCTCTCATCTGTGTGTGAGCACATTCCTCATGCTCTTTTGAGTGACCCAGATCGAGTGTCTACAGTTCATCCTGAATCCTTAGTATTTTCAAGCCTGCTTTACAATTTGATACATTCCCTCTGTGTTTGTAACCTTGACGGTGCGGAAACGTATTGGAGTCTGCGAGTCATTGTGGTGACCAGGGACGGATTGGAACATTACGCTACCTCTGGCTGATGATGGTTGTGACTCTGATCGTACGAGTCACTCTGCAGGGCCACAAAGTGCCAATGTGCTGATGTACTTAATGTGAAATTCGCTGGCAGAATGAGATTTATCCATGAAATTATCAGTGCTATTACTTCGATCAAGATTTCAAGGGATTCTAGTACGGAGATTACCGTTACGCAAGCGTGTTTGTGATTCTCCAGTAGTTTGTTATTGTTCCGACTCGTGGTGTTACTTGAGCCATTGATAGTGCAAGTGCGATTGGTCTCTGTTTTGAACTCTCCCGCGCACACAGTTCAATGCCGTCGGGGAAAACTGGGAAGAAACCTATTCTCATTCAAATGGATATAATGACGAAATTCGGATCTCTTATCATCTGCTCTCTAGGTAAGGGATATTAAAGATTTTTGTGTGGGAGGGGAGATGCACTGAAGTTCTACCTGGCAGCTGTTGCCACCGCTGCTGCACTGACCTTGGGAGTTAAGATTAGTCTTCCCCATAGCCTCATGGCTGTCACCTTCTGTTTCCTCCGTAAGCTTGACCTTATCATCTCTTCTGTATGCATCAGAAGTGGCCGGAAATTTCGTTTCATCCACGAAGCCGTTCCCATTCAGTTCCATGCATAGGGATCCAAGGAGAAAATTCAACTCATTAGTATGCTGGTGAGGGTGACTGCGCTATACTCATCTCATTTGAAAGGATCATGTGATGCTCTGGTGGTGGATCTCATAGCCACTAAATCCATCCTGATGATGTCATTCAATCAATTTCCCTGCTCCACCGCCGTTCCCACAATTCCTTCCCTTGTACTTAGACATATCGCAACCGGCTCCTTTGAACTTCTCTGTATTAAATGTGATTACGGTGAGCCTGTTTGTCATTTTCCATCGTATCGGAGCTGACTGTATGAGCACAGCTGAAAACTGGAAGGAAACATGGATAACGATAAAAGGTCTCGTATATGACATTCCCACTGTCGATGATTTTCAACGGTAATTGCCTCCATAAACGGAGCGTATTCTTTCATTTTGAACCATACTTCTGCATTCCAGCCACAAACTGGACATTCTTCTACTGAAAGTCAGCCGCATTAATAACAGTAACACAACAGCACTGGGAATGCTCACGAGTACAAACACACACACACACACACACACAGAAGCCATCAGGTTTTTAATCTCTTCAAATGGCTCGCTCTTTATCTAATCTCCACCATTGTCTTAACCGACGTCAATTGCAGAGGATTACGACAGCAGTTCCCATCTCTTTCCTCTTTGCTTTTCATTACTCAGCGTTATACTAGCTGCGAGAGATGGAAGACAGTGGCAGGGGAGGTGGGACGTTAAATCATCCCGAAAAATTCCTTCCCTGAACCAGCTGCTCAAACAATTGTCAAATTTTTCTCATCTCTGGTTCCACCATTTGTGCGGCTGCTATTAGTGCAGATTGTTGTGCAGTTCCACTGCGGCGGATGGAGCAGTGGTAAAGCATCATTGCGTCTTAAATGTCGCCGTCAGCCCATCTTGGGTTACAAAATCACCGTTGCTGTTTTCTTTGCCGAAATTTTTTCAGACCGATGTTTGCAGAATCCATTCTTCTCTGTATGTGCTATGTAGAGTATTAGGTTTGTTTGATAACCGGACCATAGACTGAAAAGTTAAACCAACAAAATATTCTGTAAGCTCTCGAGGATCAATGATGTGATGTGAGGAAAGCAATGGGAAGATCCTTACTTCACTCGGTAGCATTAGGCAAATGTTTTGGGGTTTTTTAAATTATAATAAATGTGATGATGAGGTGTAAAAATTGAGGGAAACAATTTCTAAATTATCACAATTTATTCGTGTTGCCTGACATAGTGTGAGGTTGGAGGGGGTGGTGAGTAAATGGCGTGTACGTGTGTGTGTGTGATGGAAATCTAATTAATGTGTCGCAAACTCATCCCGTGTGTGCTACAAGCACGGAAGTCTCTGGGGGGATTGTGGTATGTGTAGATGTAGATAGCGGGTCAAATTCTAGTTCCACAATTGCCGCGGCTTCCGGGCTTGAGAGCCTGAGCGCGTAATCATGTACTTTATCCGTGTTGGCGGCTAGGACTACTCACATCCGACGTTATTAGAGATGTAAGCCAGTACGAGCGTACACTCCTCACTGCGCTACCTAATCATCCCTGAAAATATGACCAAAAGCCGAAACTTTGCGTGCCTTCCAATTTGGAAAGTGGGTCCACGTATTCATAACGGAATGAGTAGCGGATATGGTGATGATTTATTATTTACGGGGAAATTTCACCATATCATTCAATAATGTCCCCGTGGTGCAGTACTGGACGCCCGATTGGTGGACGAAAATTCCAAGTGCATTGCAAGAGTGGAGAATGAACAGTGTTGCGTTGTTGGATGAAATAAAATAGGATCTAAATATTTCAGTAGGGGCTAGAAGAGACCCTTTCTCCGTGGGATTCAAAGGCGCATAGGATATCCTGTGTTGCGACGAGGGAGTTTTAAAAATGTATAGCTTGATCGGCGGGTGAGTGCAGTTCATTACCCCGCTCTTTCCCTTTCAGACCTTTCCGGAAAAGGCAAGTTGGTTCGCTGATGATGAAAGTTACACCGCACCCCCTGTGACGTCAGTATTGGTGGTAAACCAAGAAAGATAATAAACACTATAAGTTGACTTCCTCCCCGGGTCATAATAAAACTTTTAGAATGGAGGAAAGCACTACCCGTCTGCACGCAAATGGCTTTTCCGAGTGGGAGAGGGTAAAAGTTTGCACATAAGGTGTACAAGTGGGGCTTCTCAACGCACTGGAAACTCGGCTAGCATGCAAGCTTGAGCTCATAAATGGAGGGAGCATTAGAGTAAGCATGAAATTCCCAAACTGGTCCAAGCCCTGCGGATCAAATTACGTGGAACCCTTTCCCATATAACCCATACTTGGAACTGCATGAATCCACGCATGACAGAGTAGTACTCACATATTCGCACACACCACCCCGAAGGCATCTTCTCCCCTTCGTCGTTAATTGGTTGATAATCTTGCTCAAATCACGTGCCCTGTAGTTAAAGTACATAATTTACGCTTCTGTCGTGAGAACGGAAGCATGCTTTAAAGTGAGAGACGGGCTGGAGGTAGTGAGAACCAGGGTCATGTGATATGCCAAATGAAATATATAATTTCTTGACTCCTTGAGACAGCCAACAACTGTAGTAAAGTTGAGCACGCTAGATCAGCCGGATTCACAAATAGTCACGCATAGACTTTCTTGTTCCAATCCCTCACGTCACGCCAGCACCACAAGCTTTACCACACAACAACATAGAGGTGTTTTTTTCGGGTTTGGTTGGACCCCCAGTTCTTATAAGCGTAAGGCTTTACGGGTGTTTACTAACTATGAAATATTAAAAAGTTTCAAAAATAGTGACTCATACGAATTTTGGGAGCATGACAAAATTACAGGGGCAAAGCCCAACCCAAATCCTTCCCTCTCAGCAACTGGCAGCAACAAGCCTGTTGCTGCCAAACGAGATTTTGCGAGGCTCCGGCTTTTATCGAACTTACCAACAACAGTGAAGATGACCTTATGAGGATCCGATCCAGACGATGAAATGGCGGGCTTAAGAATCGTTACTGACTCGGGGGTTGCAACTGCAGGAAATTTGACTTGATTTAAGGATATATCCTTGGGAGACGACGCATTATTGTCTTACAGTAGGACGAGTAGTCTTCGCCCTTTCAGTGCAAACAAAGTTACAGGGACACTCTCTCCTTGATGGAATAGCAATAGAGAGCTCGGCTGGGAGAATAATGGAGCCATTTTGACGTCACCCACGGGGGTAGCTTCGTGCGAACGCATCGGCAACAACCTACGACGAGTCTTGTGAGATATTTATGATCCACCAAAAGTGACTGTGAATGTGTGCCACTTGTCAATTTCACGGATGACCTTACAACAGACTTTCATACAGCCGCTGCGAAAAATCAATGAATGAGCTTCATGGAGAACTTGAGAAGAGTGGAGGCTGGAGGCTCCATTGTCATTGTTAAGCGGAGAGTGCGAAACAATTTACGAGAGTTAAACCTACTTAAATTACTCAGCGCTCTTCTTCATTTCGGACAATTTAGGACTACCAATGCATCACTATTAGGGCCAATATATTGGGAGGGGGCCGGAGATGGAATTGGGGACTCGACTGAGACAAAGGAGGTGCTATTTCGGGATGACAGCAAGGAATAGCTTGGGGTAGACTTTGGAATAAACTTGGCGCCATTTTTCAGGCGGAACGATCCGGTTGTTTGATAACACAATGGGCAACAGGATGTGAAAACTGTTTATCTCTGTCTTTAGGCCATTGAGGACTACATGCCTGATCGAAGACATATTTCAGTATTCAGGGCATTCGTGCTTCAATTCAATTTCTTCGTCGCTCTTCATAGCATCGAAGAAAGCGAGTGATTAAGTCTTTCTATGAAAAAGTAGCTTGGGTTGATACCTTCCATTTTTTGCACAGAAAGACGTCGTTACTTGAATAATCCGATCTAAGCATCTTTGAGTATTTAGAAATTAGTTTTTGGCAGATTTATTAATCCCATATTAAGCGACAAAGGTCTTTAACAAGGACATCTAAAATTCCGCTGTCTAAAAGTGCATCCATTCTCAGTTGCTTTCTGTGGCACAAGACATAATCATGTTTTACACCGATGCGATAACCTCATAGTTTTGCTATATGGCATTTTTGCAGTATCCCAGTTTTACTGATATACCTATGCGAGATTGGTGGTGTGGTATATTGATTTTACAGGTGGTAATGTGGTCAGTAGACACGCTCAATTGAATTAAAATTTGCATTGTATTCAAACAATGCAACTATCACCTTGAGGTAATCCTTAGGAGCCCCGTCACATTAGATTTTTTCTACCGTGCGTACACTTGATTTCGCCAAGGTAGAGCTTTGATGCGGCAGAGAATTACTATGAATTGGACTACGTCCTATTGGGCTAACCGAACATTCATAATCGCTACAGGTACCACCTGTCACTCCAATGTTTGAGGTGAATGGTTGAGACGTCATAATGGTGTATGATAATGTTGCATTATGATAAATTGGAGCACATTTACAATTAAACCAATAATCCCTACAGTAGGAATAGGGCTTCCGAGCAATGGCCCCGGAGAATGTTGTGTCTCTAATCGGAATCGCCACACCACAACCCTCTGTATTATTACGGCTGATCCTAAAGCCATAAAAGTTTTCCCACTTTCCCTACAGGAAATCCGTTGAGACAATAATGCATCAGGCCTGAGTTTTCTTCCATTCACTTACACGAGAGGGGTCATTACCTAACCTACAATCGAGGCTAAGGCTAAGGCCATATGGTAGATGATGTGAAGCGATTGAGTCCACGGTTGTTACGACATGGTTCATTCAAACATGAGCTTTGCTCATCTATGTGGAGAGCGATAAGAAATGTTAGGTATGGTTAGTGTCAGTTCAAGATTTGTTATGGCTGAAAGAACTACTACGGATATGAGCCATTCCGCTGATTAATCAGCTTTGTGATTGTCGTTGCTAGTTTTCACTGGGATTCAGCACCCATATCAGTAGCAATGAAGTAGAGTCTATTAGTAGCGCTCAAAAGTGTAATGTGCTTGAGGGCATTGAAAAACATGTATACTCCTCACACGCCAGAAGTCATACTCTGTGCGATGGAGACGTTTGGTGAGAACTTATGCAGAACATTTTATACTTTCGCATAGGCACAAAACTTTTACAAAGCCATTGTTAAATTGGACTGGAAAAAGCGTAGGTGTATCCATTCCAATGTTTCGGCTTCCCTTTCAAAAACTTTTCTCATGTTACTGTGGGAGTTGGAAACTTTCTCGTGTTCAACTGCTTCCGCTGTCTTATTTACATCGGAGATCGGAGCTACATTTCTACAAAAAATTGTACCGTATCACTTTACTATAAATAATCGTTTCCATGGAACTTTTGCCGCTATTCTCCCCTCTACAATAGCAGATTACTTCGCAGAGGTACAGAAATCGTATTCTCTATCCAACAAAATCCAATATGCTAGCTTCCATGGAACATGTGGGGATAGTCTGATAGTTTCCCTCGCTTTGGTCACTGTCATGGTATGGTTATGTCCGCTAATCTCTGGTCATTGACGTAGTACAAGGCATCGTCGAGGCCCATTTACGATTTCAATGCTGACAATCCGATCATTCCTGACTCTTCATAGGTTCCAAATGGTCCAGTGGGAAGCTATCCGATTGAGAAGTAAGCCTTCCATTTAAGAACAAAGGGACCCACCCGCATTCCACGGGAACTTTCCCGCTCATAGTTGCAACTACAATTGGAGTAAAGTAAAAGGAAAAAGTGCCCATTATGCGGGCGACAAGGTCCCCCTATCCGTGTGAAGGTAATCATGACGTCCGAGGGGAATGTCGAAGATAGCGTTACAGACTGTGAGACTGGGGAGATACTGATCGTTACTATTATATCTTGAGGTTCCAGGCGCGTTGTGTAGGAACAGAGGGGCAAGAATTATATCCCTCTGGAAGGATGGCTACGGCTCAAGTGGATATAGTGTGTGAGGAACGTGAGGCTTACAATAACACTTTGTTATCCGTCGCAATGAGGTTGTCAAGGCACACGGACGAAGTTCCGATAATTGGCACGCGCATGCAGGAGTTGAGCACAGAGCACCTCTGCAAGAGAGATGCAGAGCGGGCACGAGCCTCTGCGGTTCAACCCCATAAATTTTCAGTCTTATTATTATAACCGGGAAAGATTCGGCTGCGGAGAATATAACTGTTTCCTCACTCCATGGTCCGCACAGATGGCCGCGGTTCCATGTATGATCCCATGTGCAGCGGTGTGTTTATGCTCAAGTGTCCGCATGGCCGTTTGTGCGTGCATGACGGTTTATCCGTCCAGCACCGTGTATACCCTGAGAGTGTAAGGAAAGGTGCGTAGTCCCGTTCTCCAAAGTTAAAAATGTCCGTAGTTTCATAAGCACTTGGGCACATATTATTTTATGCCCCGCTTGTATATACACGCGAGGAGGGTGACGAGTGCATGTGAACTCGGCTGTGCGTATGACTTCTGATGGTACTGGATTGATGTTTTTCCCAGGGCCGGGAAGTGCGTTATACGCACAGCAAGAGCCGCTATTGTACCAACATCCGCCTACCCCCTTGAGCCTCGTAGAAATTTTCAGAGAGAGATTAGCTTCGACAAGACGGGTCGGACCATTCTCAGACTTTTCTCTCCGTCATCATTAATCTTGAGCATAGCTGAAAAATGCATTGCGTGCTGATGCGTGCTTTCCATAAGGCTTTGAGAGTGACGGGCCTCCGGGGAAAAGTTGCATGGCTAATGCTCTCGTGAGAGATTCCACCTGAATTTCTCCCGAGGCCCGCAACATCACACACACGCCCACGCCAAACAGACTCAATGCAAACAAAAGTGTGGATGCGCAAAGAGAGAAATCCTGGAGGGGAATGGAGGTCGATACACGGCTGTGGCGTAGCAATCTGAGTAGATGAGATCGTTCCTTACGGCCAGAAAAGAAGCTTGTTCTCGTATGGAAATGATATAGGAACTGCAGGACTGTCTTTGCAATGATATATCGTACTTCTCCACCTTGTATGGCCTTAGAAATCTCCGCTATATCTAGCAACGCAGCATATAGTGTTTTTACCAAACAACCATTTCAAAAGTTGATCATAGCAAGCTTAGGGACTCTCCATATTTAATCACGCTCCCTTGGAAAATTTCTCAGCCAGTTTCATGTAAATTTGGTGGGAGCTTGAGTAGACTTTTACATGGGAAAGCTCCAAGGGCACCCAAGCTTTTCCGAGCGGAGTAAACTTTTCTCTTCAAACAATAGCTCTCTTCATTATTTCTCATTCATCCTTCTCCGGTGTGAGTAAACTTGAAATTGTGAGTCTGAATGACACGACGCGCGTGAAAATAGTCTTCTCCGTCAAAATCCTGAACGGAATGATATCGCCAGTCTCAGTATACCACTGAACTCACATTGAAGAGTCAAGCAACCCCCTAAAATCAATGGGAACAATTCTGACGTAATCTTTCGGAAAAATGTCGCAGACATTGTTAGCAGCACTGTGACTTTTCCAGACGCATAAAGCTCTACACACCATTGAACCATGCACAAATTAGCTCCATGCAGTTTTTCGCTTATTGTTGTAGTTATTATTACAGTAAGCTTTGAACTCATTCTTATTTCCTGCGATTAGCAGGTAATAAGAATGGTAGGGGGGTAGAGAGACTGAGAGAAACTGAGGCCTGACCATGCAAGGAGTGGTGTGACCGCACAGGTCA